>JARCZZ010019512.1:17804-56111 GCA_030323915.1 Brotogeris chrysoptera | reverse complement strand
TTGTCTGCAAACTTACTGAGGGTGCATTCAATCCCCTCACGCAGATTGTTGATAAAGATATTAAACAGAAACGGGACAAAATACGTACAATAAATGTGCTAGGACTTGCTCAACAAGTAATGGCGGCATTAAGGAGCTACATGCCCAGTCAATCCTCACCCTGCAGCCCTCTTTTGGGGAGCTGAGCCAAAACCAGGCCGATTTGGTGTGGTCGCAGTGCTCGTCCCGAGCAGATGCCCATCCTGAGCTGGGCATCAGCCATGTGTGCTTCTCACCTTTTATGGACCTCTGAATATTTTTAGTAGCTCCCCTAATTATTGCATGATGCACTTTGATTTTTATCAGCGCTGTGACCTGACAACCTTCTGCTCCCCTCTCGCCTCCCTTAACTCATCTGACTTACAACGCGTCAAACACGGTTTATTTGCCAAACTGTGCCAGCTGACAGCGAGGTCTGAAAGTGCAGAATAAACCTTTCCTCAGCCATGGGGCACCCCGCGGTGGGGGGATGAAGCCGCTATGTGCGCAATCGCATCCAACCCATGGTCCTTCGCTCCCCTTTTCCCTGCTCGCCCTGCAGGACCACAGCTTGCTGCAGCACCCTAGAAGCTGCTGAAATCTGTCCAAGTCAGATGAAGAGGGACCTGCCTCTAAGGTCAGGGTGAGAGAGCGTGTGCTGTCTTGGGAGCTGAGCTGGAGGGGCTCAACACGGGTTATGGAGCAGGCAAACGGGAGCTGCAGGGATGTGGTGCTGACAAGGCTGCATCCCACTGCATAGCCTGTGCATTTCTCTGGGTGATGTTGGGTGTCTGGGGTGCTCACAGGGCTTTCTCTGATGGACTCACTACTTCAGCTCCGCGCTGCACGGATGTGCTGCACCAGCAAAGGCAATTGAGTCTGTGCTGGGAAGCTCTGGTGGCAGCAGCTCTCTGCATTACTGTCATTTAAATTACTGTCTGTTAAATATCTACAGTCCCTTGCTCCCTCTCCTGCTCCTGTTGTACTTAGGGAAAACGTTTCTCATTTATCATCTTTGCCCTACTAAATAGGTCGAAACTAATGATCAAAGGGAGACGATGCTCCACAAACTGTGGGGTCGATGTCTCATTTTGTAGCACTCTGCAAATGCCTTCCTCTGTGGGGTTTTTCCCCCGCTTTTTCCTGCGCTCCCATCAGCCTCTTAACGAGTGGTGTGGGTTTCCTCTGGCAATGGCACCAGAGCTGATCAGCAGGCTGAGAAACCAGAGATGGTGCTGGGGACCGGAAGGCTCTGTGCCACTTATGGTGGGTCCCGGCCATGGTCCCCAGCCCGGCATGCTCGCTGTGTGCAGCTTCCCCTTCGCTCTTGCTCCCCACCTCCTGTCCCAGCTGAAAACCCTACTGGGTAGCAGGATGTTTAAATAGTTTCTCCAGGTAATGGCTGTCGGAGACCACATGCTATGGAGCAGTCCAACACTAAGGAGAAATGCAGCAGAGGCTTTTCCAAACTCTAAAGGACAGAGAAACCAAATGACACACTTTTTTTACCCAATGCCCTGAAAGTTTAAATATGTTGTAAATGTGTGCATTAGAAGGACAGACAAAATACACCTAGAGCTTGTGCTGACAGAGGAGGTGGTATGCTGTGAAGTGGCAGCTGAGTTGGCGGCCCTGCAGCTGCACAGCTCCAGTGCTCTCTGTACTGGGGTGCTGGCTGGGGTTCCCTCGGCTTTCCCACTGCAGCCTGGAGCCCTGGCTTTCACTAGAGGCTGATTCTCCTTTAAATGAGAAAGATGTTTGGCCCCAGCAGCCGGAGCATAGTTAAATTACACAGAGCGCTTGCGCAGGGCTGAATCCTGCAGATCAGTGCAGGCAGGTACCCAGGGCCAGCCTGGGGAGAAGGGGAAGCTTCATTTGCTTACACCCCAGCCAGCCTGAGCATCTCGCCTGAGCATCTCGCCTGAGCATCTCACCTGAGCATCTCGCCTCAGCATCTCACCTGAGCTTTCCTGACCAAATAGGTGTTTTCTGCAGGGTCTGCAGGCTGTTGGCCCTTGGGAGTGGAAGTTAATTTTGTTAGCTATATACCCAAGTAACAATTCCGTCCTTCTCACGCACTTCTCAGTCTTTAGGACGGGCTGCGGCTGGGAACTCATTGAAGCGACTTAGAGCAGCTGAAATAAAAGGCTGAGGGAATATTCACTGGGACACACACACCCCACACCCCACACCCCCCCGTTAAAACTTTAGTTTTAAACACACTAGAAATGTGACATTTTGTTGGTAGAAAACGCTTTGCCTGCCTGTGTCTGCAGGATTGTCCTCTCTCTATTGGACAGTGCTGGCTGTTCCCGGCAGACTCAGCCCTGATGTAGGCAAAGCTGACGTCCGCTGCTGCAGCAGGACCATAGGCTATACGGCTCCTGTGAGTCCCCCAAATCTCCCTTGTAAGCATGACCTGCTAGTGCGGCTGAAGTGAAGAAGTAATGGAAGTCACTTTGCTTATTTGTTTGCTCTCTTTTCCCTGAGGAAAAATTATTGTCTCGTTTCCATACTTGGAAAGCTTCAGGGGAATTAGTGAAAATGCAGGATTTATCTTCCTCCATTTTGAAAACTTCTCGGTTTAGGGATGGTTCATGTTTGAAATCAGGGAACTTCCTTCTCCGGGAGCAACGCTTATACGCGTGCATGCACCTGCACATGGATATACGGCTCTCAAAGGGCTGTGTCTGTGCAAACTGCAAAGGGTGCTTGCAAGCATTTTAAAGAAGCTAGCTGAGTAATAATCCTGGGTTTGGTTGGAGGGTCAGCAGCATGCAGCAGGAGCTGGAGATGCTCTGTTAAGTGACTTACACCCTGATCTGGGGAAGAGACAGCTCCTCTGTCTTTTAGGAGAGTGGATGGGAGCTCCCGGGGTTGTCTCCATGCCTTTAAGCCCTGATGCACATTGAGTACTAGTTCTCAATTTGGGTGTTTTTTGTTTGGTGGTGGTGGTGTTTTCTTGCTCAGCTCAGGGATAACTTCACTTATTTTGTGTGTTTGTGAGCAGCAGAGGAGAAAAGAGAAGGAGTGGGAATTCCCAGAGGTGATCCTGAGGCAGGGAGGAACAAATCTCCAGGCATAAAGAAGAAGGTAACTGCAGTATGGGGGCTCCTGCTCACCCCATTGGGATGGTGGATCAAGAATGGCACTTTTCCAATACCTGAGAAGTGATCAGATCAATACCTGCTGAGGAAGCGGAAGGCGGGGGGCTGCACGGCCAGGGGACTCCTTGCTTCAAACTCCACACCTTGAGCTTTCAGACTCCACATTAACGTGGCACTACTGGCCCAGCCCTGTGACTTTCATCACCTCTCCCCCACCCTCGCCAACGCTTTGATAGCAAAATGCAGAGCCACCCTCTTGGGGCTCTTTCTGCTGCAGCGAGGCTGCAATTGGTCGGTATCTCAGCAGAGGAAAGGTGCCCCCGATTCACACAGGGAATAAAAAAGGAGCAGGAGAGTATAAAATAAGAAGCACCTGCAAAGATATAACAACTGTATTATGTTTTCCTATAGTACTTGTATTCATCCTGATAGCTTTGGCTTGCCTCTGGCTTAAGCGAGTATATAAAATGCGCATGTTACCTAGGTAAACAAAACTGACTTTTCCAAGTTGTCTTTATATTGATATGAAACTAAAACTGTGTACAGGCAGTATTGAAGTAAAAGGAGATTTTACTCATTTGTGGCTGGATCATCCACCACAAAGCTAATCATGTATACTAGACTTCAGGTAACAGTGATTCTAGTAAGTCTGTATCTGCCCTTTTAAGTTAAATCTACAGATGTGATGGAAAAGACCATTTAAGAGCCAGGGCTTTCCGTGATGAGCGCAAGCCTTCTGTCACTTGCTGCATAACATATATGGTGCTCCTCTGTCATGACTTTTTAGTTATTACGTAAAAATAAGGTGATAATTAAAATCCAGCATAGTTTTTGATTAAGTCACGCATTCGAGGACTCAGTCACTTACGCACTAAGGTGCCTGAGCTCTTTGCACACGATTAGTGATGCTAAACCCTGCAGAATGGATGGCTCTTAGCCACAGGGTCCGAAATCTATGAGCCTGAGGGCTTCCCCAGTGGGTGGCTGCATGCCTCCATTCTCTTCTCCTCACCCACCAGCAGCTATAGCAGGGACTGCCTGAGGCCCTGATATAGGTAGTAGACGTGAGGAAGAAGCTCTTTTACTGTGAGGGTAGTGAGACACTGGTACAGGTTGCCCACAGAAGTTGTGAATGCTCCATCCCTGGAAGGCTGGATGGGCTCTGAGCAATTTTAAAGGTGACCTTGCCCATGGCAGGAGGTTTGCAATTAGATGATCTTCAAGGTCCTTTCCAACCCAAACCATTCTGTGATTCTATGACCTGCTGCTTTGCTGCCCCACATACGGACCTGTGAGTGGAAAAACCCAGGGGGTCGACGGGAGCTTCATCTCACACAGGTGACAGTGGTGGATTTGGCACTCGCCCTGGTATTGAACAGTGCCTTAAGGTCTTTTGGGAGGAAATACTGAGAAAAGACAGCATTTTAGGGAAAGCCCAAACCAGGTCACCTGTTCTTTCTGAGGTTTTTTGGTCGGATTTTTGGTTGGCGTTTTTTATCTGTTTTACTTTTTGAAAGTTCAGCGCAGAGGTTGGATAATGCCCATGTGTATCTTCAGGGGTACTGAGAAATTTATATTTCTCCAATAAGAGCAGCACATTTCCCTGTGTCCCAGCAGCACTGCTGGAAATTTCTGTCATATCTCTTCTGCTGCATTGCAACCAGGTCTGAGATGTTTACAAAGCAGCTCTATCCAAGGAGGATGCATTGCTGGCAATAGCAATCTGCTTTCATGTTGTTGCTTTTGACAAAATTTGCAGCTAAAAACCTGTAGAACATTGCCAGTGATGTGTGCCAGCGGTAAAGGAGAGCTCCCTGTGCTCACTGCTCATTGGTACCCCAGGTACCAAAAGAGCCCAAAGTACTCCTGGGTCAGCTGAATTCAAGGTGGAGTTTCAGCTCCACAGTAAAACTGTGAAGGCAATCAGGAGAAGGGAGGGAGGAGGGAAGGGGAACGGGTTGTTGGTCTTAGTGCTATAAAATAGTAACAGCAAATGGAGATTTAAATGAGATTATTCCCCGAGATTATCACACAATGATTGGTCAAGGAGCCGCATAATGAGCAGAAATCTAATATTCACATTTTACGTCTATAAAATATTGATTGATGCATCTTCTCTCTTATCTTGCAGGGACACAGGCTATTTTTTCTGTTAAACCTCACGTCAGAGACAGACGCTCATACCACTTGGGTCAGTTAGTCTGTATGTGTTCGCTGGGAGGCAGTGTTTTGGGGAAGACCAGAAAGCCTTCGGAATACAATATACTGCAGCAGCAGAACGTCCTTAGCCCTTCCTTGGCTCACCTGAGTTTAAAGTACGGTCTGCTCTTAAAATAACCCTGTAGGCAGCTGGGTGTAATTCAGCCCACGGCTTCTATGGCCGTAATTCACGAAGATCAATGTCCAAGCCTACAGCTAGCCTATTTCAGGCTGTGGCTTCCTGAGGCGGGGGGGGGGGTGACAAACACAAGTGGCCCGAAACGAATCAAAGAAAAATGCTGTGCCGCAGAACGATGTCGGCTGCCTTCTGTCTGCGGGTATCTAATACAGCTTATAAGCAGCTAACGTAACTGCCTGATTTTGGCAGGAATTATTACCTGCTGAATAACTTCATAGATTTTGAGTCCCCCTGGGTATAATTTTCCCTGGTCTCCAAAGGAAAGCTATATAATGTTTGCCATAGTTGTTTGTGGAATGTGATGCACCACAGGTGTACTTTGAACTTCATAAACTGCGCTAGATTACATCCCATTATGCCTCTTGTGGTGCTGTAATTACCATGAGCTCTTCTGGGGCAGCGACTGCTGCCAAAGCAGGACTTCGACCTGACTGGTCTCTCTTTGTCACTGCAGTATTTGCCTTGATTAGCTGTAATGCACGGACGTTGTTAAATCAGCCCAAATAACTCTTGGACAGCTTTGAAATATGCTTAGTGTTTTTATTCAGGGGGTTTTATGAGGGCTGTGCTTTTAAATAAAGCAGGATCTTGAAAAATGTTCTTGAGCAGATGTGGACCTTTTCCAATAGCTTTTAAAAATAATAAATTTAAATAACCAACATGGTCACAGGTTTAATCATAAGGTAGCCTACGTTATAGGAAAATAATTCACTCTTTCAGATTTTAGTTCAAGAGGAAGAAATAAATTCTGGTAATTCTTAGATATAATAAATCAGATTCTGAAAGATGCTGTGTGCATCTGTTCTGTATTGAAGGGGGAATGGTGTGAGCTGGATGTGAAACGAAGAGATGGACCCAGTCATTGAACAAGAAGGGGTCCTGCTCGCATTCATTAACCAGAATGATTGCAGCAGCCAAATATTTGATTAAAAGGACGTATAAAAATAGCGTTGAAGAAAATAAGCTTGCGTGGGTCTTTGGCTGTGGTGTATGGGAGTGCCATAACCCTGGAACTGCAGAATTCAAAGCCAGCTGAAGACACTCTGAAGTGCCCAGCTAAGGGACCAGTGGAAATGAATGGCACGGCAGAAAAGCTCTTTAAAGGTCAGCCAGAATTAGACATGGAGGCTTGCATTTGAAAGTAGTCATTTAGCCCAGGACTGCTTATTGCAGTTGTTTTCAGCAAAGGTTTTAATTACAGTTGTACTTTGCTTTTTGTCTGAGGAGCTCAAGGAACTCTCCACCTAAAGAAGCGTTTCCGCTCCCTGCCTGCTCAAGGTCAGAGCATTGCAGCTATTTACTGGTGGTTAACTGAAGGCATGCTCGGGCTGCCTGACCCACGTCACCTCATGCATAGCGAAGGAGGGTACAGTTACATCGGGGGCAATATAACGGGGAGCTTTTGTCTGCTGCAGTGTCATTCTCTACCGCAGGGCTGGGACATTGGGATGCCCCATGCCAGCTCCCTTTGCAGCCGAGGGAGAGAAATAGAGCAGAGCTCCTCTGATCCTAAAGGAGCCGTTTTACACTACACCTGCAAAGTGACTGTCAGGGAGGAGAAGGGGCTTGGTTTGGGAGGCTGCAGCCCACCAAGGGCTGATGATGACACACATGAACCCTACAACTTGCATCCAACCGCTCCAGCCTGTGAGCCCTGTGCCCCCAGACTGCTCTGGGGTACCGTAAGGTCCTATACTTATACAAAAGGGATACTGCCCATGGTTTGGGAATGTTGCTTGTGAAAATGTCTCAAAAATATACCAGTAGTCCTGAAAAATACTGCCTTGAAAAAACAAGCAAGTAAATACTTTGACGCTGTAAGGGCAGAACTGAGGAAAATCAAAGAGCTGTAAAGGGCCTTTTAAAGCTCCATTTCTGTTACTACTTCATTATCATTGCTAGAGCTAGCTTAAATAAAAATGCCCATGTCCAATGATTTTTGCGGGTAGGAAATGTAACGAAAATCTGCACAGCCATTTAACAGTGGGGGCAATCCCTATATCTTGTGAAGAAAACCATGTTTTCCTGCTATGGATAAAACCTAGAAGTGCCTAAAAGGATGTCATTTCTGTGTTTTTGATACTGAAGCTTCACCAAAACCGTGGGAAAAGGCAAACAGGAATGTTTTCATTTTATCTTGATTTAAGTGGGAAACTGCTGGAGCCATGTTGCTTGCAGGGGTGGAAAGTTATCTCTGAGGCAGCTGGGCCAGGTCTGTGGCTGTGCCTGGGTACCAGTGCCCACAAGGAGATCACTTCCACTGCTCCAAAATGGATGCACATCCCAGTTTCAGTTGGGATAGAGTTATTTTCCTTCCTAGTAACTGGTGCAGTGCTGAGTTTTGGCTTTAGTCTGAGAACAGCACTGATAATGCGCTGATGTTTTCAGTTGCTGCTAAGTGGCACTTACTCTGATCAAGGGCTTTTCCGTCTCTCATGCTCTGCCTGTGAGGAGGGGCACGGGAAGCCGGGAGGAAGCAGAGCCAGGACATCTGACCCGAACTGACCAAAGAGGTTATTCCATACCACTGCACGTCATGCCCACTATATAAACTGGGGACAGTTACCCGGAAGGGCCAGAGCACTGCTTGGGTCAGGTTGGGTATCGGTTGGTGGGTGGTTGTGTTGTGCATCACTTGGGGTTTCCGAATTTTTTTCTTTTTTTTTTTTTAATAGTTCACTATTGTTATTATTATCTTTATTGTTGGTATCATTTCTATTATCACTCTATTTTATTTTAGTTATTAAACTGTTCTTATCTCAACTCATGGGTTTTACGTTCCTTTGACTCTCCTCTCCATCCTGCCTGGGGAGTGGGAAAACGGAGGGTGAGCGAGTGGCTGTGTGGTGCTGAATTGCCACCTGGGTTTAAACCACGACAGTGAACGATGCTTCCATACTGCCTTTTGGAAGCCGTAGGACTTCACAGACATCTGGCTGTCAGGAAGGTACTCCTGCTCTTCCAGCTGGCTATTTTATATTCCCTTCACACACAGCTGTATTGAAACCTGCTTGCGTGTCTTTGGGTACTCCCGTTTTGCAAAACCTTCAAGCGTGTAGCTGTCACGTCTCCTGCACAGCCCCTCCAAGGCCATTCTTGCTGCTCTCAACAGTACTTGCCATCCTCCCCCCTGATCCTGCCAGTGTATCCAGCCAGTGTTCTGACTGCCTGCCTGTATGCCTAGAGGGGCAGCAGACCCTGTGGCTATTCCAGGGAACAGCCCCAAGACATGGTTGTGTTTTGGTGACATCTGACAGGTTTTTCTTAGACTTACTTCATTTATCGTCCATTCTTGGTCTTGGACTACTGTGTTCTCATTTTCCAAGCTTCATTTTCGTTTTGAGTAAAAATCTCACATTTTCCATTGTATTTCATGTATGTACAAGGTGGCCTTTTTTTCTCTGTAATTTAGCTGTTCTCTAACTTCATTATCCTCTATGGATTTCTCAGCCTCTGAATTAGTGTTTTCTACAAATGTCATGAGGCTGCCACTAATACCCCCCAACCGCATGGCCAGGGAACTTATTAACAGTGCTGGTCCTAAGCAGTCGCTTTGGTGCCCTGCTAACACTTCAGCCAGCATTATTGCATTAAGTAAGAGGCAATGAAACAACACAGGAATGTCTTGCTCTCCATGGGAACTTGGCAGGTGCTGGAGATGAGATGAGAGCAGCAACTGTTTTTTTAGGGGGGACTGGGAGAGGAAGCAGCGTATTGATGTAACTCATCCAGTCCTGTTTCTTACATAGATAACTGAGGCTTAAACCTACACACTCTGCTCAGAGACCTGGATCAGGGTGTGGGGGACCCGCTGTAATACGTGTACAGCATTGCTTCGCGATGTCTGGTGTGCAGTGTGCTGCCTTACAGCTCTGTCCCACTGCCAAGTGATTCTCTGCCTGAGCACTGTTGCCTGAATGGAATGGCAATTCTTATTTGCATCTCGTTGCGGTTTAACCCCAGCTGGCAGCTAAGACCCACACATCCACTTGCCCACTCCTGCTGGGTGGGATAGGGGAGAGAATTGGAAGAGTAAAAGTGAGAAAACTTGTAGATTGAGATAGAGTTGAATCGTTAAAGCAAAAGACGAACATGCAAGCAGAGCAAAATAAGGAATTGATTCGTCTCTTCCCATGGGCAGGCAGGTGTTCAAATATTCCCAGGAAAGATGGGCTCCATTATGTGTCACCGTTACTTGGGAATACAAATGCCATCAATCTGAATGTTTCCCCCTTCCTGCTTCCTCCAGCTTTACATGCTGAGCATGACACTATATGTTGTGGAGCATCGCTGGGACAGCTGGGGTCAGCTCTACCAGCTCTCTCCCCATCCAGCTTCATGTGCACCCTCAGCCTGCTCACTGATGAGGTGGGGTGAGAGGCACAAAAGGCCTTGACTCTGTGTGAGCACTGCTCAGCAGTAATGAAAACGTGTCTGTGTCATCAACACTGTCTGCAGCACAAATCCCCATACTAGCTACCATGGAAAATATTAACTCCATCCCAGCCAAAACCAGGACACGTCTTTAACCTCTATGTCATTGTTTCTTGCTTTTATCTGACGATTTCTAAAGGTGCTTTTATTTATCCCAGGTGAAAACCATGAAAGCTCCAGAAGCATCATTAATTCCCTTGGAGGAATGAAATGCCAAAATCTGTCCTGCTGGAGAGGAAGGACGTAAAGGAGAGATTGTAGTGCTGGGATGAGGTTAAGATATGGGACATCTGAGCCTCATGGGGGGTGGACAGCTCTTCTCTGCATCTATTAATTGACTGCATTTCACATGCAATTGAGTTAGAGGAGAAACCTTGAGTTTAAACAACAATAATATTAAAAAATATAATAATTCAGCAGGGAATACAAATCATGGGAGCGTGAGGAAAATGTAAAGCCTTTTTGCTAGGTGGGCTGCAGAGTCTCAGTGTATCCTGGAGAATTTCATAAATCTAATGAAGCTTTCACGCCTTCAGGGACAGTGCTTAAGCTGCCAGGCTTCCTATCCATCTCGGGATCAATAGTGCAGTTATGTAAAAATCACCCGCAAATGAAGAACACAGAGTGGGGAGTGCAGCTCATCTGTCACGGGCGATACAGAATGATAATCAAAGAGCCCGAGCCCAGCGATTTTCAAACTTGCAGCTCCATCTGTGATGGTGCTTTTTTTTTTTCTGAGATGACCCAACAGTAAAATCAGGCAAACGATCACGGAGGTGTGGGTGACTTCGTGTGTGGTAGGACCCTTTACTGATGTGAGAAAAACCGGGTGTGAAGGTGTATATGAAACACGAGGGCCCTTTGCAATCTGCCCTCCTCTCCCCGCTCGCCTGATAGCCGCTGCAGTCTGTGATCCTGCAGTCCTCTCTGCGCAACCGCTCGTGGGACTGCCTTGGAAACCAGCTCCTGAAACTGCTTAAATGAAGAGCAATCCTCGTTTTCTCCTTTTGAGGAAATGGGGAGTCAGAGCTCTCCACCCCCATGGCCTTGCCCGCCTGATGACCGCCTGCTCTGGGAAGCCCAGAGCTTAGCTTAGGTTTAGGTATGGGATTTGTCCTGTTTACCCAGTCCCAGGCATGCTTGCGAAAAGGCACTTAGCTTGCTACAGTGCACGGTGACTTGTCTAGCCCTGGCTTTCTGGTTCAGATGCTTTTCCTTGGGGCTGTGAGCCCTGCCCATCCACCTACTTGGGCAGAGCTGGTAGGTGCACCCCCATCCCCAGAGATGGAGGCTGTAAAGGTCTCAGACCATGGAAACCCTCTGAGATGGGACATGGCAACAGAGAGATTGCCGGAGGTGTTTAGGGGCGAATTTCCTTCTGCTCATCCCTGTTGGCACCTCAACTTTGGGGGTTACGGCTTCAAAGCACTTGGTAGGTAAGATCTTGACCAAGTCACCAAGCCTGGCAGAGCTGGTGGGGAAGGGAGAGACACAGGCTTGTGTTTGTTGTTACCTGTGTAGGGGCTACGTGTGATCCTTAATGGTGAAATGCCTGCAGTCGCAGGCAACAAATCTGGGGTACACAAACATTGAGCTCTCACTGAGGTGGGACTCATCCTTCCATTCCATCTCAAACGCAGAAATAATTCAGGTAAATTACCTAATGACTGGAGTACTTTACAGCACAAATTGTTGTGTTTCCTGTGACCGTGCAATTGCTTTTCTTCCTTTCGCACCATGCACTGTGGCCCTGACAGTGGGTAAGTGCTAACGCAATGGAATGGGAAGAGCCCTGATTTAGGAGAGCAAATTAAATTTTTGCTTTTGCCTTTGCAAGGGTGGGAGAGCTATAATTTACTCATCTCTGAGAGGTCATCACATAGCAATGCTCTGCCTTCTGCTGAAAAGGAAAAAGAAAAGTTATGGTCTAGAGGGTGAAAAGTAAGGGAGCTGACTGTAGCGCTCAGATACATCATATATCCCTGGGTTATCTAGTTGACGTGAACCTGTGTGATGCCCAGAAGTGAAATCAGAAGATCCTGGTGAGGGAGAAATCGGCAGAATAAAGGTCAGCAAAGTAAAGGACAGATCCTGAGCGTAGACAGCTTCAGGGGGCATGTGGGGAACTCCCTCTGGGCCGCTTGGTTTTCCCCTCCAATCTGGCAGCCTCACTGAAAGGGGATGTTAAGTTTCAACTTTGCTGTTGTCAGGAAAAAGGGAGGGGAATGCTGATTGTCAACCCACTCACATGGGCTTTTGGGGAAGCAGGGACGTGCTGCAGGAATGTGAGACAGGGCCCTGTTAAAAGACCTTGGAGGTCTCATTCTTTCCTCTGCGTGCTTTACACTTCAGAGGGAATGAATATGCTCATGCTTTTTGCCCAAGTAATAATCTTGTGTTGCTTCAACCATCTCTCAGGTCCTGAATAGCTGTAGAAAAAGAGTGAAGGGGTAAAAAATTGGCCTTTAATGTTAACACTGGCTTTGTTTTTGTTTGATAGCTGCAAAACCTGCTTTTTACGCATTATGTCTATCTGAAACTGGAATGAAGGATGGGAAATTAAATGTATCATCAATACAGGTTCAAATTTCATGGACCATCAGTATCTCTGGGTGCATAAGGCTGCATGTCTAAGGCTGTCAGTGAAGTGGCTGGTCACAGAAGGAAATGGGGCTTAGCCATCACTACTTCTGCCAGTCTGGGTCTGTCTGCAGGCAGGGTTTTATCTAAGACACACACATTTAAAGATAACTTTTTCTTCCTCTTTTTTTTAAATTTTTTTTTCCCCTTTTTTTCCTTTTTATTTTTTTTTTCTTTTGCTTTGGTTTTCAGTCTGGCACCAAAGTTAGAAACATCTATGGCTTGTCACAACATACAGGGAAAGCTTGTAGAAGACTGATGACCAAAAAGCACAAGATCTGCTGGTAACTGCTTAATAACAGACTGCTTTGAAATGCTTCTCTGACACTTCCATCTTTTATTTATAGGATGCAGAGCGCACGCAAACAGAGTGTGTTTGGGATTGCATACAGAGCCCTGGGGCATTCACAGATCCCAGCTACAAATCCAGAATAAGGCAACACATACCAACTGTGATACTGTTACTGTTGTAATAAACATGATGTTTGCTCTTTTCATAGAATCATGGAACCAGCTAGTATGGAGAAGACCTTTAAGATCATCAAGCCCCATCCCAGGGCTGCCAAGACCACCACTAACCCAATTCACCGAGGGCTACATCTATGTTCTTTGAGCCCTTTCAGGGATGGTGATTCCACCACTGCCCTTTGCAGCCTGTTCCAACGCCTGAGCACCCTCTCTGTGAAGAAATTTTTCCTAATATCCAATCTGAACCTTCCCTGGTGCAGCTTGAGGCCACTACCTCTTGTCCTATCACTTGTTACTCGGGAGAAGAGACCGACCCCCACGTTACTACAGCCTCCTTGCAGGGGAGGTAGAGAGTGATCAGGTTCCCCCTGAGCTTTCTCTTCTCCAGACTAAACAACCCCATCTCCCTCCCAGTTCCCCATAAGACTTATTCTCCAGACTAAGAAAGGATTGTAGTCGCAGGGCTGTACCAGACTGAGTTTTCTGACGAAGTCCCTTGCCCCGGTCCCAGGAAGGCACCAGACTTCCCTGTGCGTCTGCTCAGACCAACACACAGGACCCCCTGTTCCCTTAGGATGGAGTCACCAATCATGACCGCTCCTTTTTTTCTAGTACAGCAGGTTGCAATACGAGGTATCCTCTGATGCTTCTGTGGGAATTCTTCTGACCTGGATGATCCCTTATCATCACCTTCCTCACTTTCCTGATCCTGAAGTACCAGGGCCTCGAATCTGTTGTAAAGGGGTACTTGGGAAGGTGATGTGAGCTGGAGGGTTGGGGGGAGGGAGGAGGCAGGTAATATGCCTACTCCGAGGAGTAACCCGTTTCCAGCCCCCGCTGTCTCCTAGGTCCCTTCCGTCTGCCTGATTACAAGAAGCAGGGGATCCTGAAGTTCTTTTGTTTCGGGTGGCTGGCTTGCTTCTCTCAGGGGTGGTAGAGTGCAGGTCCACCTTTCAGTCTCCTCTGCAGATTCCTTTATGCTCCTTAGCCATTCAACCTCTTCCTGTAGCTCTGCCACCATGCAGAGCGAATCATCAACCTGCTGATGTCTTACACAGCCACCATCTAACACCACCAATAGGCTCTGGCACTCACTACAGCCAGATGCCTGGACAACGATGTGTTTATGAAGAACCTCTGTCAGGGTCATAATGTCCTTCCTGGCCAGCAGAGAGGCCTTAGTTTGCTTTGCTTTCTGCGAAGAGGATGCCATCCTAGAGTGCAGCCTCCGTGGCTGTGGACCGAGTTCAGCTCTGCAGCCTGCTGAGCTACTGGGCCCTGCCCGTGCAAACTGTCCCTCCTGCACTGCTCCCCGTGAGACAACCGCTGTGCCAGCAGCACTGCCGGCTCCGGAGCAAGGCTCTGGGGCTCCCTGGGTGGCTTTGGCCATTGTGTTTTCCCCATGCTCTGGTGCTGAAGGTGTCATTCTTTTCCTTGTTCAAGGTACTATGGATTTTTACTGCCCATCCAGTGCAGGCATCCTTTGAGGACATCAGGAATCCCAAATTGGCAGGATAGCCCTGAGCTGCCTGTTTCCCCTTAAAACTGGTAAAAAATAGGGCTCAAGTTCTCAAAGGTACATAGACATCTAACCCATGTTAATAGCAGGTGGTGGCAGCAAGGATTTATTTGGTGAATTGACACCAAAACCTTGCCAGCAAAATAAATTAAAACGTTGAAAAACATAATAACCGAGGAAAGAAGAATGTGAAATGTAATTAGTAGGGTGATCATATAGTCAAATCAGGAGGATAATGTAAAGCAACAGGACTGACAGAAATGGTAACTGCCTGGAAATACAAAGTAAATGATGTGAAATAAAACGAGAGGATAGTACGAGAAAGATGTGTAGGACGGTGCAAGGCATGATGAAGTCCTGCCCAGCAAACTTAAAGAGACAATAACACGTAGGCTGGTATAGACATGACAGAGAAGAATGATGAGGGGAGATGTAAAGTGAGGATCTCTTGGGCAGCAGTAATAATGAAGAGAGATGCCGTAGCAGACAGAAGGAGAAAAATCATCTTATGCGGAATTATACGGGAAGTGGTATTTTATTCTGCCCTCTCCTAACTACGAAACAGACTCACTTTTCACACCCCATCACCTGCAGAATTTGGAAAAGTTGTCTCTGAATTCCCCTCTCTACGGCCAACTGAAATAACATCCAGAAAATCACAAGAAGTGAATGTAGCATCTGACGTCACTGCTGTGGCATGCGCTGACTCAGGTGCAGGTACCAGCAATGGCCAACGTGTGGCATTTTTAATAGTTCCTATTCTGTCTCCAGGTTTTTCTCTAAGCAGTTTCATTGGTCTTTCCCACTTAATTGACAAGGTGATCTGGAAAGAGAAATCTTTGCTCAAGGAAGACCTAAGATACTTACCTTTTCCATGTGTCCATACCTGTCCATGGCTCCAATTAGGCAGAGGGTCCTGTGGCTCTCGGGCTTGTGGCTGGAGGCACATTTTGAAGCCAGGACCATCCAGGTGATCATTCAGAGCCCCTCATTTGATTTCAGCCTGGAAATGCTCACCTGCTTAGAAACCTACAAGAAGCCTAAGCACATTCATGTATTTAATGACTAAACACAAGACGATACGCCCTATAGCCCATCCACAATGTTCCATCTGAGTGAATGACAATGTGGGGCTCCAGGGCAGCAAAACAGGAACAGAAATGGAGAAGTTGCAATGCCAAAGCTTAGCTGTGCCTATGGTTTGTGTGCTTGGGCTGAGCCCACTGGAAATACTATATATTTGGACTTTGCTCATCTTTCTGTCTTACAGACAAAACTAAATCAATATCTTCCCATTTGAAGATGGACATAAAAGCACGGAAATAGATAGTTTCAGCAGCCCGGCTGCCACTTGTAAACTTTCCAAGCCATGATAACTTCGTTTTCTGTCTAAACCCCTATTTTAAGACCAGTATTTTGTGCTTACTTCTCCTTTAAATCTCAGCATGCTGTGTGACAGAAATCAGTCTACTAATCTATAACCAAGGTTTACAGAGTGAATTAAATGTGCTATGTACTGGCTGGTGATCTTGCTGAAAGAAAACGAAGAGAAGCGTAGAGAAGATAAAGAATGATCAGGCTTGGTATTTTAAACAATTAACATTTTGAGGCCCTTTAAAATGGAAGAGAACATCTGTTAATAAAAGAAGAAAATGAGAAAAACAGCCCCCTAAAACCAATTATGTGAATCAACAGCAAAGGCTCAGATCTGTCATGTGTTACTTTGAATTTTTCTAGTAACTTTCAAATTCCTGAGTGTGGAGCCACAAAAAGATTTATTTCCATCTAAAGCAATTTCCAACGTGTGAAAGGTGACCAGCATGTACAGTGGCAGAAGAATAAATAGGAGCTAGACAGGAGAAAGCATGCAGCATTTGGAGAGGCAGCGCCCTGGCCGCATTCAAAAACAAAAAAGGGAGAAACTGAGTTCATCAGTTCAGCAAAACCGACGAAAAATGGACATTTTCATCCCAAATGGAAATCAGAAAATTTTATAGAAAATCTCAATTGCATTAAAAATCAAAACAAACCCAAAAAACCAAACCAAACAAACAAAACCAACCTAACAAACACACAAACAAACCCAGAAACCCCCAATGAAACCTCCACAAATAAAAGTGGAACTTTTAGTGGAAAAGTGGAAAAGCGAAGTGGAACTCTCTGCCTGAACGCATCAAAGCATTCATATGATCATTGCATCTAAAAGGAAACCACAGCAAATCAGTGTCACTGCAATGTGGCTGTACATATACAGAGCTGTTTCCCCCTCACTACAGCCATCTTCCCCCATCCCAGGGAGCTCCCTGAATTTTGTCCTGATTACCTACAAAGAAGTTGTCTCGAAACATGGCAGTGGGCACTGATGCACCCCACAGGCTTTCTGCTAAGGGCTTTGCTTAATGTCGCTTTTTTGCTTTTCTGCTGCTCCAGATGCACATTTCTTGTAACTGCTGCTCTTCTGGGAGAAAAGAGATCTAATTTCTATGGCTGCAGAGTGAAAAATACGTTCCAAACTTGAGAAGGCACAAATGTAATGGCTGCACCGCTCAAGATGACAGGATGACCTAGACGTGGAGTAGTTGGAATTAAATATCAATTCCAGTAAGTATCAGACAGAAGAAGAGTCCTTGTCCAGGAAAAAAGAATAAAACAAGAAGGAAGATTTCAAACTGTTAAAAAAAATATATGTTTCAGTGTTATTTGAAGGACTATAACTGTTCAGACTGTTTGCAAAGTGATAGAGAAAAGGCAAAGGAATTATCTGTCAGTCCACATGTTTCTAGTTGAAGATGTCAAGTTCGCCGCGCAGGTACCTTACAGAAAGACTGTCCTGACTTCCAGTGCTCCCCCATGCTGTTTCATGCACTCAGCAATCCGGGGGAGGCGCATCTCATCAGGCATTAAAGCTGCTGCTCTTGGTTCCTTTGACTTCATTAGCAAATAAAACAGTAAAATTATTGCAGATGTGCAGTTGAAGGGGGAGGAAAAGAAAGAGAGTTCAAATGTGCTAATACTGTATGAATGCAGACCATCTGCTTTAAAATTGCTTGCCGCACTGACGGCTGAGTTGGCTGTACCGTGCATCCTCTGGCACTCTACCAGTGCTTTCCCCTCATGGTGGGAGCTATGGACTCTGCACTTGCTGCACTGTGCTGCATAGCAATCACACTAACCAGCGAAGAGGCAATGAAGAAAACTCGACATTAGCAGGGTTTCTCTGATATTAAGTTTGCTTCAAGAAAATAACTCCTAAAGGATTAACTACCTCCCTCCCTGAAGGTCAGGCGAGGCTCAGGCTCTTCTATTATCTTTAGTTATGAAAACATAAATACTAACTCAGGTTTTGCTTAGTGTCAGTCCCTGTGCACTATGAAGGAGGATATGCGTGGCCAGAAACTGCCACACACCACTGCCCATTTTCACACTTGCAGGTGTCTGTTTCTCTGCCAACCACTCGGTTCTGCATGCGCACGATACTTCATTTGCTAAATTATAAGCTATAGCAGGTCCCTGACTAATGGCTGACCTAACTTAAGACAACACAAGAAACAAGGAGCTGCAGAGAACTTCCTACAGAGGCTGTTTCCCAGCTGATTTAAGTGATGGAAAGGTGCTGTCCTGTTATTTCCCCAAGGAAAGCCAGTAGGCTCTGCATGGCATTTCTATTTACAGGAGCTGCCTTCTGCTTAGAATGGCAATAGTGTCTTTCTGGCTCTTGTTTTATTTTTATTATTTATTTTGGCTCTGGTTTCTAATTCTGCAGCTGCAGATCCCATAAAACATAGAAGCTAAATCATATTACTCACTCCTGACTCAAGGAATGTGAATCCTGGGAGAAATTTCACAAGGTACATTCTGAAAATACAAACAGATCTTTCATTGCAACCCCATTTTCCTTAATTCCCCCAGAGACAATCAAAACTCTATTGAATCAGAAATACAAACCACAGTGGGATTGTGTCTGAAGCCCTGGAGATATCAGGGTGTGGAATACCATTTCCAATTTTACATAGCTGCTCAAAAGGGCGGGCTTGTAGCCATGACCATCACTGGGTCAGCAAAACCCTGGCTCCAGGTGCTGTGGAAGGGATTGTATGAGGTGGTGGGGGTGAAGGAGAGACGGCAGAGGCAGAGAGCAACACTTTTGCTGCCACCCCTCTGCCATCCGCCGGCCTTTGTTTTCTGGGTGTTACTCTTGTGTTATGAATAGCAATTTTAGCTGAGCCATTAAAATGAATAAAGGGGCTATTTCTGGGCTTCATAGCTTGAATGATCTGGACACGTGAACGCTACTGGAAATTAAAAAGGATAAGGCAGCAGTAGAAGTACTGTGGTGAAAAAATATGGTACCTTTGGTGGTCTATAAAAGGAGAACTCTAAACTGTTGAACAGCTGAAGTTGAGTCTCAGCTGTCCAATTGCTAATTCGTCTCTCATCTCCTCATGGGCAAAGTGGTATTGGTAAACAGCAATGGAAGCTCTGACTGCACCAAAGACACCTCAACAAAAACCCTGCGTTGTGTGCCTTGTTTTATTTATGATGCTGTCTGCATAGAGAATACCCCCACAGATGTAGAGAAAATACCATTGTGAATGCCATTGTACACCTAACGGCTCTTGTGAGACAGTAGGGATGGCTGGAGCTGATCCAGTCGGGTGCAAAGGCTGCAGATGGCACTGCCCTCCCGCTCTGCAGGATGAGGTACAACTCCAGGCAGCCCCTCAGCTTACTGTCACAGAAGGGAGAGGTCACAGCTTCTCAGAATCAGGCTGGGTGCTGTGGCTTAAGCCTCACTGGCAGAGCATGAGACTAAAAGGTCCCTGATCGGAGTGAACATTACTTAGCAAGAACTAAAAACATCGGGGTTATCAGCGTTGTTCTCAGACTAAAGTCAAAGCCACAGCACTGCACTGGCTACTAAAAGGAGAAAAATGACTGCTGCTGCTGAACCCAGGACATGGGAAAAAAGCAGATGTCGTGTGGGATGTCATTAAGCATGCAGTGCTACAGCGCAGGATGCAGAGCTGCCACCTGCCCCGGGTGGCTCTGGGATCAGCAGAGAGGAACACTCCCAGAACTATGGCACTTCGGCAACGTAAATGCAACAACACGGAACATAATGTGACCGGTGCAAAGCGAGAGCTGACATGAGGAAGGGGAAATCTATTGGAAGTCATGCAGATCACTTGGGAGGCAGGGTTTATTTGGGCAAAATGCATTTTAATCTGATTTTAGTGAGGCTGATATTTTTAAAAGGATATTGAAGAACATTATTTGGGACGCAGAAAAAAAAAAAAGCTGTACACAGAACTGCAGGCTGCAGAATTGTTTCGGCTCCGCCTGAAAGTAGCAGCCTTAAAGAGTTTAAATTGTTTAGATTATCAAAAGGAGATGGAGGGGGAACCTGATTACAGTGGAAATCCACAAGGAAAAACCAACTGTTACTATACAGTTAAGTGGCTCGGGGAAAAAATGGTTTAAAAAGAAGGGATAGCTGAAATCTGAAGCCAAATAAATTCAAATGAGAAACCCAGCACAGTTTTAAGCAGTGAGGATGATTAAACACTGGAACAAATTAACAAGTGAAGCCGCTGATTCACAGTCTCTCAATGTTTTCAAATCACAACCAGTTTTCCTAAACCCAGAGTGGACATCTTTGGTTAAACAAAAGTATTGGGCTTAATAGAGAAGTAACAGAGTGATATTTAATTGCTCACAGCATAAGTGGCCAGGCTGGACCTGCAGACTTCTGTAATCAGATGTGAGGCCATTCTTGCCTCCCTCCTTCCTCTCAGCATGGAAGTCTCCATGCACCCAACCACTCAGCTGGCTGGGGAAAACGTGTCCAGGCTGCCCTCCCTGTTCCTGCAAGGAGTCCTGTCCAGGAATGGGGGCTAACGCTGAGACCAACAGTGCTGGAAGCAGGCGCAGAGGCTGCCAAAACTCTCTTTAAACCTTATCTCTGCAGTCCTTGGCCCTGCCGTGGCCCCACGCGTCTCCTTCAGCTGCCCCATGGCTCCCTGTGAGACCCCATCTTGCTGGACGTGTCCTCTGGTACAGCTCTTGAGAGCTGCCTGGTTCAACTAGCTCGGGGCTTGTTTGGAAACAAGTCTGGTCTTTACCTCGCTGTTCGCTGCTTGCCACTTTTTGCTAGGTCTGTTAAACACAGTTATGTTTTAAATATTACACATAAATTTGGACTGGAGCTCTCTCTGGTAGGAAACCCACCCTAATGCACTGAAAAAGAGGGGTTCTCACAGCAGGGCAATAACTGACAACTTCCATCTTTCCTCAGCTGCAGTGCTACATTTATAACGTTAGGTGAAGCTATGAAAGGAAATAAATGCCAGAGCCATCCTCCCACAGCCCGACAGAGAGTCCATTAAGCAATCCCTTTTGGCTCTCTGGAGAACACTCAAAGCACAGGCACTAAGATGCTGCTTTTAGAAAGATAATAGATAAAGATGAAATCAGTTTTTCAGATGAGTCTTCCCTTTCCATAGGGGCCTTCTTTATGGTTTCAATGATGTAGAATATAAAGAAAGAGAATGAAATTCCTAATGAAATGAAAAATTTCATTAATTTTGGGATATTCATTCCTTTAAGAGCCTCACTCCTTGAGTTCATTAACTCTACGGATGTGGCTTGTGCTGATGCTGCCCTGCAATCCTTGCCAGGATCTGCTTTCTTGTTCTCTGGTCTGGGCCAAGACGTAGACAGTTTGCCATCCCTCAATGTAATGCCTGTGGTTACCGAGCAGATACACAAAGACATTTCCTATTGAATGATGAGAGAAACATCCTCTGTTCAATCTGGCTGACACCTATAGCAATTACGGAGCTCATCCTGGTCCTGCCAACCCTTCAGAGCTTGGCAATTCAAGAAAGTTTCAAGGAAAGCTGTGTAAGATCATTTGCATGAACCATGTAAGATAGGGCAGCCGTCCCAGGTGAGGGGCCAGAGAAACCTGTGTGCAGGTATTCTGCAGAGCTGGGAGCAGCCCTGTGGGGCTCCTGGAAAGTCTCAGTCATGCAGACCCCATTAGCAACACTGAGCATTGGCTTTTGGGTCATTTGATGTTAAGTAGCCTTCCGTTGTGTAAGGTTTTAGCAACAGCAGTGGGCTTCGAGAGTTTTTCTGTTGATTGCCTCAGGAGTGGGACACAGGATGAACGTACATACTTCACTTACAAAAAACAATTTATGGCACTGTTTTCTATGTAGTGGAATTGATGGATAACAAACTGGTGAAGAAGAAGGTGTGTTACAGAGGCCTAAAAGCGAAATTCTGATTGTCACTTTCTTCTTTCTTTTCTGTCCTATTTCCTTTAAAATATTTAGCATTCTTGGGGATGCACCATCCTTTCCTAATGTTAGTTAAGCATTTTTTTCCCTATTTACCTTTAAGAGAGAACAAATTTTCTGTGACAAAGATGTGTCCACCTGTAAGCTGATTAACTCATTTGCATAGCTTTGTGCTGTGGAAATCCTTTTCACTGTAAAATTCTGCAGAAAGCAGTCTCTAAAAGTTAAACCAAATAACATCCTGGACCAAAACCTGCTATTCTGCCCTAGCAAAAATTTAACTTCACCGAGTGGGTGTTCTACTGCTGCATGATAAGCAGCATTTGGTCTTTTGTAGTCGAAGTGAGTGTCATGTAATATGTATGTGAAGTTTTGCGGTATTTTTGGATTATTTTTTTAATACTAATAAATTATGAAAATGTGCTTCCAGGAAGACAGACTTTGATCTAAAGAAAGCTCATCTATAATAAAGCCAAAGGAAAATGCACTAAAAAGAAGAGACTCTGCAGATGAACAATTTTTCTTATTTATAACTCTCATTATCTGTATATACACATAAATCTTTCTACATACATATAGATAGAAGTTTTCTGGTTTTATCCCGTCAATGTTCAAAACCCAGGAATTATTAAAGTATTTTCTTCTGATTCCAAAACACTGTGATTATTTACATCTCACTAATCAACACTTTTGTGAGAACCTGCCCTCTTCCATCAAATATCTAGGGTAGAATGATTCAGCCCATGGAAAAAAGGTGATGTGAAAATCAGATGGTCTAAAATCTAAATTTTAATGTACTGGTTGTAAAACTGCTAACTAGTGAAAGAGATTTGGGACTGACAAGCTGATCCTTGGACATAGACATGTGAGGAAGAGGGGTGATGAATTTACATAGTCTGGGATTGGAAAGGTTTTGGAATTTGCATAGTCAGCATTGGGAAGGACAAAAAACTCCAAAGAGGTTCCTTTTTAGAAGTACCTTAGATATATGCATACTACCCTGGTGGATGAGGAATGAGGAGAAATCAAGGAAAGAGATGTATAACTTCTCTGAGGTCCAGAAAGCAGTAGGCAATAAAGTAATTTAAAGTCCCTGGTTAAATGTGAAAGGAAAGAAGGATAAGGGTGTCAGTGGTAGAGGCCAAGTAAGGACATCGGGTGGATGGGACTTCAGCAGCAACAAATAGCATCTTCTAAAGAGAGGATTGGCATTGATAAGGCACTTTATGGGAGGTGAAAGACTGCTCAGGGGCACAGATTGGGGTTCAAGAAATAAGATGCAGACAATACTTGGACAGAGAAGCAGAGAAAACAGAGAGCTTTGACCTTATCAGCCCAGGGGAGTTACTGAGAATACAGCAGTGAAAGGCACTTTTGTAATGTGTTCTTGGGAAGGCAAAGACAGATAATAAAGAGAACGAATTAAAGACACTTTGGCATCCTCCAATAATTGGTAAGATTTCTGCATGGGAAAAAATCTACAGAGAAAAGGTACTCAGGATACTTGGCTGCTCCTTAAGGAATTTGCAACCAAAATACCCTGCTGTGAAGAAGGGGTAGAAAATTGAACTATAAGCTTTTTAGTGGAAATTTTAGAAGGAATTGTTGCAGAAAATGGAAACCCGGTGACAAATTTTGCTTATAAAAAGGATCTTGGAGCCACCCTGATTTACCCTCCAGCAATTCTGCTGTGTCAGGGAAATCATGAGCGTCATACTCTTGCACCTCTACTCCCCCCTGCCCCAAATAGAAATTATTGCAATATGTAAAGAAGGAGTATGGCTTTTAAGATATTTGAAGTACTGTGTACAGAGTGCTCTAGGAAGGTCCTGCTGGTGTATGTGGTGCTGTCCTTCGTAATATGAAGTGGATGTGTCCAAGGGAGTTCAGAGCTACCGAAAGTAGGATCTATGAGCAAAGACCGAGGTGCTGTAACGACATCCTGTAGAGGAGAGAGGATCAATGGAAGATCTCAGCCCTGAAATACAGCTGAAGAAAATGTCGCGAAGAGGAAGAAACTTTTTTTGCGGGGTATGACAAGTAAAGGAAGAAGTGCTGTACTTAAATTGCAGCAAAGGGGAACCTAGGCGGTAGGAAAACGTTTGTATTGCTGGGTTTGCAAGAGGTCACTCTGATTCCATGAGGGTGCTCAAAATACCTTATGGTGCACTACAATGTAGTCCACATCAGCACTTTTCGGGCTGGCAACTGGACAGTCTGTAACTCCCCCTTGGGGAAGGGGCCGCGGGTCAGGGTTTTCTTCTTCCTCAGCGTCTCTTATTCATTTGAGCTGCAATGAAGAAGTCTGTAGGATTTCCACTGCTGAGGTTTAAATGATGGATTAGGCAGAGATTTGCTGAGATTTTTTCTGCCTGCGTGGGTACATTTTGAGCACGCGTTTTCAATCCCAAGTGAAGAAAACCTGAAAACTCTCAAAATTTCCCGGCAACTGGAAATTCTAGGGAAAAATACAAACACCCAAATGAAGGGAACTCCTTTCTGGCCTCAGTCCCACCTCTGCAGCCATAATTTGGAAGCCGTCAGTGCCCAACTGCTTTCAGTACTCATAGGGCTTTCTAGCTTCCAAAGCTGGCAGGCCATTTTCCCTAGTGTATAGCAGAAATGAAGAAGTCTTGGAGAGGATGACAGGACTTGGAGACAACGTCCGTTTTCAGAGGAGATCTCCCTTGTGGCAGATCTGTCTTAGATCTAAGGATCCTGTCAAGGTCTGCGTGGAAGCCAGCCTTGCTCTGGGAGCCAGGCTGGAGATTCGGCAAAACCCTGCTGAGCTCAAGATGTTTAGAGAGAAATATTTCAGCCCCCATGGCCGTAGCTATCTGCTGATGAATGCTTCTGATTAAATTTGACCAGCTTATGGTATGAGCTGTTTCTTGCCTCTGATCTCAGGAATACATTTTTTAATAGCATTGAATTCTCTAGAAATCTGCTGGGGTTTTGATATGAGGTGAGATTCCTACCCCCCAAGTATTGCAATCACATGCTCCCCAGAGGTTTGCCATACAAGCACAGCCTGAGCTGGCTCCTGTCCATCTTGAGTTGTGCCAAAATTGCAGCCTAAAGTGCAGTGAATAAAGGCCTGCTGTAAAGACAGAGGGACGATAACCATAAACAGTGCTTCTCTAACGGCAGGGAAGGGGGAAGCATGAACCAAACAGTGCTATAAACAATTCACTCAATGAATTCCAGTGAGGCATCCATAACTTCAGCATGTTGGAGACGTACTTTGCGCACATATGAGAGTTTGCAGTCAATCCGTGGAAGATCCTCTCTGCCACTCCTTGCTCCCCATGCTTTCCCTTGCCCCAGCGTGGGCTCCCCATGCTTTCCCCTGCCCCAGCGTGGGCTCCCCACAGCCACAGCTCCTTCAGGAACACCCTCAGCACTAGTGTGGTGCCCTCCATGGGCTGCAGTGTGAGTGTTTGCTCCCCCATGGTTCCTCCGTGGACTGCAGGAGAATACCCCCACCAGCGCCTTCCCCCCTGCCTCCTCCTCCCCAGACCTGGGCACTTGCTGGGCTCTTCCTCACAGTTTTATCCTCGCTACTCACTGCCTTTTTGTAAGGGCCACCAGCATCACTGCTTGCCCTACAGTGGGGACGAGGCTCAGGCAGCTGGAAGCGGCTGTGTCTGGCATGCGGCAGCCCCAGCTTCTCCTCAGAGAGGGGCCCCCCCATCCAGGACCCGGCCATGAACACCTGCCTCGAGGCTTGGCTGAAACCACTCAACCTTTCAGTCACAAGTATAAAATGAAAAGGCTATGGTTGAGCAAGAGACAGCTAACAGGCTGGGTATTGCCAGGAGCAGGTCCCCACCTCCCCACCTTCTGCTGTAAGTCGGCATTTATGGGAGATTTTTTTCTTCTTGCTTTTTGTTTTGTGTGCACGTCGGTTTTTTGTTTCTTGGAGGGTTTTTTCTCTTTTTTTCCTTCCTTTTTTTTTTTTTTTGCTTTGTTCTTTGATGATTCTTAACCCCCCCACCTTTTCCCTGGGGACTGAATTTAGGAAAGCAACACTTCTTTTGCAGCCGTGCCTGTGGTTATGACTAACTCAGGGCTCTTCTTCCCGGGTTATCCCTAAAGGGCTGCTGCTTCCTGACATCCCTCATGGGTTATGGCTGCCCCTGAGGGCTGACCCCAGCTGGGTCATTACCCATCTCCAGCAGCACTGGGGCTTGCCAGGGTGAGGCACAGGTGAGGTTACTTATGAGCCCCTGAAGCACCTTTGTGCAGTTTGGATTTGGGATGTTGGTAGTAGGGGTTGAGGCAAGCTTGGGAAGGCGGCGCTACCTCAAAATGGAGAGATAGAAAAGACATGGGGAGATAAAGGTATGTGTGTGTACTTGGGTGACTCTTTTCCCCCTGAAAAGCCTCTGAACAAACATTGAATCGTATCCCTCCTGAGATTTCTGTTGGCAGTGGTCAGTGGCCTTCTGGTATTAGTAAGATTATGGGAGAGGGAGAGACAAATCTGTAGCTGTCTGTGTTGTGGACAACCACCAAATTCCTGCTCATGGCTGCCTGTGTGGGATGGGCATTGGAGCCAGGAGCACGCCAGTGGAAATATGTGGCATGGTGGCTGGAGAAGCATGGGGAGACTGGAGGTGGCTGGTGTCAGCAGAACCTGCAAACCCAATTACCAGTAGTGGTCTCTTTCGTTTATACCCCTTCCTTCCCTCAGACCTCTGCATTATAACAAAGGGGAAGAACTTGCAAGTTGTGGAAAAGGCATCCACTTCAACTCGTTTCAAACTTGCATGCACTGCAGTGTTTCTCATTGATGCGATTGCTGTGTTCCCAATGAAAGTAGGCTACAAAATGATTAGAGAATATCTTTGTAAATCAAATACGATTGTTCACAATTACAGAAGATACAAAGTCAGTTAAAATAACCGCTGAGCAAATATGGCTGAAAAGTAGCGACTAAAATGCTTAAACTTTAAATTTACATTAATTAATTCTCTTTGGAAAATTTGAACTTTAATTTATTTCGTTTGCTGTACAGAACCAAAATTTTTCAGATGTTTTCCATTCTTTCCCAAGGGGAACAGTGTACCGTTGAATGGAAGGAGCTAGCATGATGTCACAGGTAGTCTAATTAAACTCGTCATTTCTTCTAATGTTGGATGTGGTCTAGCGTACAGACCCACTGGTGTAACAATTTATCATAAGTGTAGGCATTTCCAGTAAAATAGCAAATCTAATAAACCATAATTACTTCTTGGCATTGGAACTGCTGTACTGAAACTCATTATAGTAGTCATTGATTTCTATCTTTTAAAAACTTGTAGTATTTGTTTAAAAAAATTGAAAGAGGGGAAAACCAATTTACCTGAAAAATGTTAGTTGTTGGGGTTTTTTTTTCCGTGATAGTGCAGCAATTCCGGTCCAATCTGTGGATCTGAGGGTCAGCAGTGTGGCCCCAGTTTTGCATAGGCCAGGGCAGCAATTCATGTAATAGAAAAAAATATAAAGCACCCTGGAAAACCAGGTTGCCATTCCAGTAGAAGATACTGTAATGGGTAACAAATGCCTAGCTTTTTTGTTTTCTTTAATTGGGTAACTTTATTCTTTCTTCAGTGCTGTAATACTTGAAGTGTTCTCATCATTGTCTAAAAAGCAGCCTTAGTTTTGATCAAGTATTTGCTTTAGCTTCAGTTGTGATCTTATGCAATGGGGTGGTAAGCAAGCAGTTTTAACAAAAACCAATGTGAAGATGCATAGCAGTAAATTCAAGTTTCAGAATGCGTGAATCTAGACGTACAAGCTACAGATTACAATTTCCCCGGTTGGAAGGAAGCAGACCTTTTATGTTTAAAGTATCAGAGGTTGCTTTTATTTTTTTTCTTATATGTTATCCTAAAATTAGTAGATGTATTTAAGGTCCGCTGACATTTGAACGCCATCATACTGAGGACCTCAGCTCAGCAGACACCTCTACCTGCTGCGGAGTACTGCAAGATTTAAGCACATGCTGGTAGCTAGCTGTGCCTGGCACCTGCTGTGACCTTTAACAGCCTGGGATTGCCTTTCTATCAGTAAGACGGTGATTAAGTTGCCCATACCAAAATTCCCTCTTGACCATATCTTAACAGATAAATGCGTATTGTGTGCTAGCTGGGTACAATAGCAAAAGAACTTCTTTGTGTAAGATTCTTCTTCCTTCAATTAAAGCATTGCATACATCCAAAAGCAGTTCTGGAGAGAAAAGCTCCTGAAATCTCCTCTCTGGGATTCCAGGGACTGCTGATAAGTGTAGCTGTAAATGCTTTTATTTTGTGATTTTAATGGAAGTGATGACCTAAGTGTCTGTACTCTGACAAGCTCTGTAGCTCCTCCTGGCTGGTGAAGCAGTCACCCTTTCCCTGCTGGTGCAGCAGATCTGGGAAGGCAGGACACTAACAGGATGGCAATGACTCAGCAAAACACTTTTCCTCCTGAAATCATTCACCAAGTGCTGAAGCAAAGATTGAGAGGAGCCCTCTTATCTAGCGAGGACTTGGGCAGCAGCTGCTGTGTTTTCCAGTTGTGTGGGTGTGCTTTCACACGTGGGTTGTCCTCTCAGTCTGGCTGGAAGCAGCAGCGAGGAGTACTGAGTCATCTGAAGGGACCGCCACTGAATTCCTTTAAAAATAGAAAGGGAGGGGGAGAAAGATATCGTTCCTAAGTGATTGTTTGGAATTAATTCTGGTAGGGGCCAGATTGCAATTACAGATGTGCTGAACCCAGTGTCGGCTCTCTTGACAAAGTCAGTATTTATGATGCTGTCCACAGTATCTGTTTCAGACAGCCTGAGACATAAAATGTTCTGCCTGTAGGACTGAGAGCATGAGCAGAGCTCGTGGATGCTGACAGAACCTTAGGTTTGTGTTCCTTGCGTATGCTCACACTGATTACTGTAATGAAGGGACCCAGCGATTTTAAAACCAGGGCACCATCAAGTTGCACTTTTTTGCTGCAAGCTCTATGCCTTTCCGTAGACTGGGTAAAAAATGAAGCTTAAAGCTTCGCCTTTCTTTGCAGCGAGGCTGTTCAGTCTTTCTTTCTGTTCCGAAAGAGTAATACTGATCAGAGGACATTATTCTAATTTCAGTATTTTCTAACGGATTTTCTAAGCATCCAATTGTTTTATTGTTGTTGGGTTTTTTTTGACCATTGCTCTACCTCAAGCAGAGATTTTTACTCAGCTACTTTGGAAAATGCTTTGTGAATTTAGAGTTGTGTAACATGTACGGGTAGCTCTTGCAGTCTGTATTGCTTGAATTGGTCACCACCGGTACTTATCTGCCCTCTGAATAAAATGTGTACCTAAAAACCTGAAACCGAGCTTCCTAAAGCTGAATGCTCTTAATTGATTTTTGGGTATGTTAGGGGTAAGGAAAGCTGATGCTTCATAAAACCCAGTTAGAGAATTGTAACTAATCTTAACCTTGCTGACACCACAGCTTATTGCTTTTTGAGAACCTTGTCTTGCAATTACAGTGGATCCATCCATGGCAGAAAAATAATGGTGATTCATGACACTTTGCATGTGGCACTTGTTTGATTTTCTTTTTCCTGAGAGCAGTTTAAAATCTTAATGCGCTTTGAGCAGGAATTCTTTCTGAAAGGTCCCTCAGTACTGAGTGGGCTTTTCAAGCCTCCAGAAACAGTCCTCTAAGAATGATGGCCCTAGCTGTGAACTGCTTTCTTATGGGACTTGGTTCGATCATTGCTTCATTTCCAAACATGAAATAAATGGAAGCCAGCATCCTTTGCCATGCAATAGTCCCCTTTCTGCACTCCTTTCTGTGTTACTCTTGAAATGGTTTACGCAGGCTGCACGACTGAAAGAAGAGGATGAGACTGCATTTGGTGTCAGTCAATAGTAAATAACTCACCTGTTATCAAGTGAGTTGTTGAGCAATAAATAACAACATAGACCAAATGCAGCTTCAGCTGATTTGCAGTTGGAAAAAGGGAATGATTGGAGGGAAATATTCATCAGAGGTCAAACAGGTCTTTTGTCAAAACATCTGGTTTTGAATTCACTTGGAACCTCTGGATTGGCTGATGCTGCTTCAGATGTGAAGGGAAAGATGTGAAATAGAGGACTGTTTTTTTTTGTGACAGGGAAAAAACTTTCACTGCTCTGGGTTTCCTGGGTGCAAAATGCACCTTGGATTAGCTCAGGGTAGGCAAGGGCCAGCTGCCTGAGCCTGAGGATACAGATTCAAGAGATGAGGAGGTGCAATGACTACGCAGTAGCAGGAAGGAGGAGTTTGGCTTCTGGTTGTGTGCTTTTCCCACCAGCTTTGTACCTGCTCTGGTCCTCTCTGCATCGCTTTCTGCAGAAAGGCAAAACCAACACAGGGAAGTGGGTTGTGATCTCTTCCTTTAAACTAGTGAAGCTCTGGAGCTGGCAAAGGGAGGAGGAGGAGGAATCTGCGCAACTGTCATGCAGTGGGGCAGGGTGGAGAGCCACGTTGCTCTGCTGTATTAGGGTCATAAACAGTTAAATGAGCTCTACTTCCTGTGAAACCTTTGCTAAGCACCTACTGCGTGAGACAACAGGTCTGAATAACATGGAGGAGCAAGGAAAACATTCTTGTTTCCTTGTTGCCTTCAGCCATAGAATCACAGAATACCAGGTTGGAAGGGACCTCAAGGATCACCTGTTCCGACCTTTCTAGGCAAGCACGACCTAGACTAGATGCCCAGCACCCTGTCCTGCTGAACCTTAGAAGTATCCAATACTGGGGAATCCACCTAAGGGTTCCCCACTGCCCTGAGGAGATTATTCCAATGGCTGATTGTTCTCATTGTGAAAATTTCAACTTCTGTCCAGTTGGAATCTCCCCAGGAACAACGCGTGCCCATTGTCCCTTGTTTTTTCCATGTGACCCCTTGTAAAAAGGGAGTCTGTCTTCTTCGCAGCCACCTTTAAATAGTGGAATAAAATATGTGGAAATTACTTGCATTGACGAAGAATTAAAAAGCAATTCTAATTTAAAAATAACCGTCTGTGAAGTTTATAACTGCAGAAACTGGGTTTTTTTCCCTGCCTGTTTTCTGAAGGAACATTTTCAAGTTTCATTGCGCTGTTATCCTCAGGTTTGTCATGGTTTACAGACTGGATTGAGTTGAAATTTCTTATGTGCTGGAGCTGAAATTTCTAAGTCCTTCTTGAAGTGTCTTACCTAATGAGATGTACCTTTAAAGTATCATATATAACAACATGCTTTGTTGTCCTGCAGCGCTGATGATGCCATATTCCTGGTCCTTTGCCTGCTCTTGGCTCTCCTCATGTGAGTGAGAAACAGATACTAGGTTTTCCCCAGAAGCTTTGTTTGCACACTCATTTGTGTCTAAATATTCATTTGAGTTATGGATACCTTTTAAAGGTAAAATGCAGTTCTTCATACAGCATCTTATAAATTATGGCACCTTTGTTAAGAAAGCATTGAAATTGTGCAGAGGTGCACAATTAACTTACCAAGGCTTGATGCAATGTAGGTGCTTGTGAGAAACAAATTACAGTGTTGAAGCATAACATTTTAAAAAATGTTTGTTATTTCCTTGAAGAAACCTAGTATGAATCATCTTCTCATTTATATTCTAATGGGCATATACAAATATCCTGAGGTACAAATATCCTGATTAAATCAGAACAAGCATAATGACTTCCGTAATAGATACATTTTTGTTCTATTTAAATTAATCCATCAAAATGCTCAGTGAAATACTAGAAGGGCACTCACTTGTTGCAAAATAGATTAATTTCAAATTCTAATGGACAAGAATTGATCTAATCGTCACTCCAGGATTCTTGGAGAATTAAAACAGCTACTAAACCCCCTCAAAAGTCAAATGTTTTGCTTTCTGGACATTGATAGAGGTCAATAACTCCAAAAGATGCAGAAAAATCTTTTCCCTTACTCTGATTTTAAGATGTGTCTACATGTGAATTGTCTACTTGGAAAAAAAGCCCACAACATTATTCCTTATAATAAGGCTATACCCTCCAACCTGTAGAATATACATTTTTTTTTCTAGTTGGATAAAAAAAAACCATCATAGAAACCACGCAATTTTCCAGCTGAAGCTAGAACAAATATGAGACAGTGGCTTGTCTCGGATGAATGCAGAATTTCAGAGCATGAAGGCTGGCTTGTGCTTTGAAACAGGGGTTGATCAGGTAACCCCTAGGACTTACATTTCAGTCTCTGGACCTGTGACTGCTGCTGAAGTACTCTGCGGGTGGGAGGTCACTGGGAGATGTTTGTGAGAGCGAGGCCAGGGGAAGTGTCTGGAGGTGGAGAAGCACCTCAAAATACAGCAGATGTCATTACGGGCTGGGATTGCGGACACGGCTCCCTTGCTGGTGGTTAGCTGGAGGGACAGCGTACCTGTTAGGTTTCTTCTTAATACACGTTGCTAAATTTCAGTGGTCTTCAATGGTTTTCACACTGTCTTCGACAGGGTGGCTTGATACTATCCTACAGTAAGTGGGATCTTTTGGAAACCTCCCTTTCCTCCCCTGCTTTCTGGCCTGTCTCAGCCTCCAGCCAACTCCTGTTTCCCCAGCTCAGAAGTATTTTACATTCTTGTAAAACTGGTCTTGGCTTCCTCAAACCCTTTCCTCCCACCAACCAATTTCTTCCAGGGAAATTCTTGCACATTTACAAATGCTTTCTTGTTGCCTATACTCCACTCTAAGCAGGGATCCCACAAGCTCAAGATGCTACTCGGTCCTACCCACTGCTGGCAAAATGCTTCTAATCTGCCCAGGCAGAGGATTGCTGGTGGACTTGCCTCGTCATGCAGACAGGTTGCAGAGCGGCCTCCTGGTGAGTCAGCTCCTCTCTTGGGAAATGTCCAAGCTTGCACGAGCAAGAGGAGCTGGGGTGAAGAGGGTGATCTCTGGCATGCGTGTGCATGAAGGGCAGTGGGAAAGAAAACAGCCAGCCGGCAGTTGAATCAAAATTATGTGAGGCTTCTTGTGGTTCCCTTCTCGCATCTGACAACGTCTCAAAATACCAGTGAACTTTATTGCCTTATGTAAATATTACATAGCAGTTAACAAAATCTGTTTGCTTTTTTTCAAGCTGCTCTTTTAAATGTCGTGGAGAACAGGCAACTGCTGTATAGTCAGTGCTGTCCACTCTGTTGCACCCTGGTAACTCTGCTTAGACATGGCATGGTTACGTGTCCATTAAAAGTTCCCATTTCTACCTCATAAATAAGTGCATGAAGTTCACTTTTGTAGTTGCAAGCTTTTTTACCCTTGCCTCTTTCATCTCACACACCCCCTTCCCAACTTTGGTGCTTGTTACACTCATTTGCAATTGCATTGCATAGAACTAGTAATTACTTTGCACAACTGATTGGTATCTAACAGCCGCTGTACTTCTAATTTAAATAACCACCTTAAAATTATTCTTGAGGACAGTATTTTGTTGACGCTTCTCTTAGGGCTAATCCTTCCTTTGGCACTACAGGTAACAGTGCCTGGTTGTATGTTTGTCTTTCCTTAGGACCACGCTTTCCATTGCTCATAACTTTGTCCATCTACCAGTCCTTTAGCGTGTCACAAGACATACTTTTCTGAAGAATGCTTCAACTAAAATTATTGAATCGGAACAAAGTTAAAGGAAAAAAAAAAATCATACTTTGTTCATGCTAAAACTGTTCTTATAACAATTTTCAGCTGAGCTAGTAGGCTTCTTGGTAATCTGCAGAGCACCGAAAGTGAACTTTTTATGTGAAGAGATCTAACTTCAGTCAGTAGCAGGGGAAATATTGAAACAAATCCCAGTTCAATCATAAACCTCCTCAGAATCTCAGTGAATTGATTTGTATGGTGTAGATAAGTGTTCCCTTGTCTGAGTGGTTTTAGCTGACAGGGTCCCAGTCCACAGTGCTGATCTCCCAGTTCTGCTCCTCCCTTTCTCCTCCCCAGCTGTCAGGAAGGAAAGCTGCGGGATGCCTGCTCTGCTCCTGCTGTCCCAGTTGGAGGATTTATCTGTCAAGTTCTGAGCATGTATAAACATACAACAAAAGAACCTGAGAGTGAAAATGTATCACTATGCATTGAAACCAAAATAGTAAGAAACATACGTAATACTACTCTGTTCCCTTAACCTCTGTTCTTCTGCCTCACCTGAAAGTACGGAAACATCAGGAGTTCTCAGATAAGCACAGAAAAATATTGAATACCACTGAGGAAGAAATAATATATTTTTCCAGTCTTGCTATCAGATGAGCCAAGATTAGAAGAGACTTAAATTTGGTTCATAATAAATGCTTGTCATAAAAAAAGTCAATCCAAGTGTCCAATTCGGCGAAATTTATGAATGAACAGGGTGGCAATATTACCTCTTGCAAAAAGTATATACATGCACACAACAAGGATGAACAATCAGATGAAGGAACAGGGTAGGAGCTCGGTGAAATACCGACATGGGAATTATTACAGTGAAGATACGTCAGTGAAAACAGGCAAGTTGTGCACCCTTTAAACGCTTCAATATGTAAAAAAATGTTTCCACAGGAAAACAGAAGGTAGACAAAGATGTTGGGGGGACGTCCCAGAAAGCTTCTACAAATCCTCTACAAGTATCAACACCTTCCACAAATTTGCTTCTCATTTTAGCGGGGAGTCCCTAAGGTGTTGATCTCTGTATGATCGCTTCTCAGTAGGTCAGCTCAAATGTTTCCATATGTAAGGCTTCATTTTTTCCTATGTATCTGCAACCACCTTTCTGTTCTAAAGATTAAATGCTTTGATGTATTAAAATGTCTAAATTCTGCAACTCACCAAATATACTTTGCAAATATCAAAGTATTATTAATGTACTTCCCAAGGTGCCAATGCTCTAATTGCCTTCTATAAAGCAAGTGTTATTTCAGTGAATTTTGTATAGCAAGTGAGTATTCAGACTAAAGTAACAGACTAACCCTAGTGGACATAATAACATCTGTAGGAAAGGTGATTTCTTGGGCGAGACCAAGCTGTTACTTAAAAACCTTCCTATCTCTGTAACTGTTTCATTGCTAGCAGGAAAAAAATGATGCAACTTAGCCTATCTGAAAGGGTGCCTGCATTTTGGGAACAGCACAGTGTGTTTCCCCCATGCTGATCTCCTTTTTGTTCTTGTAAGCAAGTGTTCCAGCCACAGAGATGAATGTGTCAGATGCCCTGTGTCCTGTCCCTTCTGAGCGAGCATGGCCTTTGTACTGATGAATGCTGTATCTGCTTAACATTGGTTCTGAAACGCTCATGCTTTACAGATTTAGTATTACTGAAAAAGGAGAGTGAAGGCAAGAACAACCCAGATGATTGCCCATCCTTTAGTTGACTATGATTTGAGCACTGATGCACTTGAAGATACATTTATGTTAATTAAACCTCAGAAAAATTGTCATAATGAGGTTTTTCATCTTTCCTCACACCAGATATGATTTCACAACACTCATCATCATTTCTGGATGTGATTTTTGGATATGGCTGTATACGTTAGAATTTTGCTTCTGCATGTAATAATTTGGAGCAAAACGAAGTGTTGTCACTTAAAATTTTTCAGCGTCCTTTTACTGAGCTTAGTCCGTTTTAAATGACATTTCACAGGTAGTACAGGGACAAACCATCAGCAAGGCAGGCATGTTTAGCTGCTCATTAATGAAATCAGTGTTATGAAGCATGGATTGACAGAATGAGCAAAGCTAAAGCGATCACTAACCTCTCCGCAGAAATGTGTAGAAAATTGAGGGTCTCATTTAAATTGTTAACATCTTACCTGTACTTGATTTGAACTCAGAAACAATTAATTTGATCATCTGCCATATATATAAATTATAATGATGCTGAAACAAGTGTGAGGAGACTTATCTTCTCGTTTGGTGAGAAAAGGAGGTAGGAAAATAAGGTAACATGTAGCTGGCAGGGCTGCTGTTAACCTAGAAAAAGTGTATTGAATCACTTTCTGGAGCATCATTTTCCCCTCTTGGTGGGAGGGAGAGCACACCAAAGATGCCACTATGCTGCACTTTCCTGCCTGTGCCTCAATTACCATCACTAGCGCTGATCTCTGAGCAGCAGGGCTTGCTCATCACAGCTAGCTAATCGTCAGCCAAGTGCCTTCCACAGGTGTGGGAGTTGAACGCTCACCAATTACTATTCAAAGTCCCTTGCAGGAGACTAGGGTAGGCATTGCTAATCTCACACCATACTAGCCAAGTTATTAATTCTCTGATTAATAGCAGCTCTTGCAAAAAGAGACTAAACTGTGCATTACTTTAAACATAAATCTATTGCAGTGGCATTAAGTTGGATAGGAGCGAGCGAAACAGCCCAAATGAAGCTCGTAGTTTGCTAACAGGCCAGTTAGGTAGACAGGCCATAACTTTTGAACAGCCTGGAACAAATCTGTAGTGTGTATAGTTTCCAAAATGCCTACATTATCTATTGCTTAATCAGTAGTTGTGTAAGAAATCACTGTGGTTATCGGAGCATAGAAAACAGCTTTACTGCTTCCATTACGAAGTACCATTATGCTATAGCAACACATTATCTTCATAAATCATTTGTACTGGGAATATATTTGTCAGGTTTCAAACAGATTGTGTAATTATCACATAATTTTATTTCAAGTGTTCATAACAGGGAATTAGAGATGACATTTGCTAATATAAACAGTGCAGTTGACTCGCATAGCAGTTAGCCATAAATGTTTAAAGAACTTGGCTCTAAAGGATTTTTATAATGCTGTTTGACAGCAGGTCTTTAGTATTCATATTGTACGTATAACGTTTATAAAAGCAGCTTGTGAGTCACTGGATCAGCGATGATATGTGCTGAGTGTTGTAAGGTGAGCACAAGTGCTTTACAGTGTGTCGGAGCTGCCAACAGGGTGTCCTCAGTGCCTCTGGTGGCAAAAGCTACAAGGAAATAAAGAAACCCAGGAAGGGTTAGAACCCTAAAACTTCCTACGTTTGTCACAGGGAACCTTTAAATGTGGAAGATTCAGAAATACGAGAGGTAATGGATGAGTAGCACAGTGGCACTGTTAATGACGTCTGTCAATGTGCTTTGTACATTAAACCTGTTGGCAAAACCACACAGACTGATCCAGCAAAAGAACTGGGGATTTGTCAGGTCTAGCTGTATATCACACGCTGCTGAAACTGCGCAGTGTACAGAATCCTTTTTCCCACGAGTATTAGGGCTTTTTGTTTACTACACCCTCAGTACCTTAAGAAGCTCTGATGTAGCACACGGGGTCTTATAAGTTCACTTATTTTCTGAAGTGAAACAAAGGATCCATTAGCAAGTTGCTTGATTTCATCGTGACTCAATTCATTCTTCTGCAGAATGAATTTGAAATCTTTTCCCCTGTCTGGGTGTCCAGAGAAGCTAAACTAAGCGAAGTTTTCAGATAACTACAGTGCAAGTGCAGTCTTGTTTCCACAGTGCAACAAGGCTCTATGGCAAGTTGACAAAGGGAAAAGTTATGTCTGGAAACATAAAAAAAAAAGCACTTTCCCCGGCTCCCAGGCCAACTATAAGGCTGGATGCACAGTCGTTACCAAGCACATCCTGCTTTCCGATTATTGTATTACATTGCTAAGTCTGAATGTATGACCCCTCCAAAGGAACAGTTTCCCTATCTTATTCTCATGACAGCCCTTTAAATCTGTGATCCACAACCAGGAAGCTGGAAGCTCTGAAATGGTTGTGTTTTTTTCTGAAATGTTATGATGAATTGGTTTTTCTTTTAATAATCCTAAAGTACGGATTGATATCAAAATGGGCATCTGTTGTTGGACTGCACCCATTGGAGTGACAGCAGGGTACAAATAAAAATGACAGTTATTAAGCTTTTTTCTAGAAAAGTTTTGCCTGTAAACCCTGGCCTTCATTTGAATTGCTTGTTTCTGCACTACAAGAGCTAGATGTTTCATACTTCTCTGCATTTACAAATTAAACGGCATTGACTTCTATTGACGCTGTACCTTCGAGTAATACAACTTAACAAAAAAAAGGCTTTTCCGCCTTTACATTTAGGTAGATGTTTTAATACCATAAGTTATGATAAAAGGATAGTGCATTGTGTAGCTGAAGATATAGACTTTTGAGGAGAGGATACTCTGGTAGTGGCGGTCTGGACAACTTGTTCTTCGCCTTGGTCCTCCTTCCTGATCTTACCTGTTCTTAACTTGTAAGACAGAAGTTGTCTCCTGCTTAATAGTGCATCTGATACAGTGTACCTTATGACGATGGAGCCTAATTGTGGTACAGATAAACAGTAAAGCATTTTACTTTGTTTAAGGCAGGTGCACAGTTTTCCAGGTAATGTTCTTCACTGCTTACATAGAGTATAGACTGTAAGGTGAGGGCAGCTCTTAAATGGGTAGTCATGGATG
>JARCZZ010019512.1:0-17704 GCA_030323915.1 Brotogeris chrysoptera | reverse complement strand
CAGGTAATGTTCTTCACTGCTTACATAGAGTATAGACTGTAAGGTGAGGGCAGCTCTTAAATGGGTAGTCATGGATGGTTTCTCCAGGCTAGACATGTGTGCAGATACAGCCCATACTGTATGGCCAGACACACACCAGAGTGGTGCAGTGGCACTTAGGGTCCAGGGCAATTTGGTATTTTGGGTCCTACCCACACAAACACAGCTGTGTTGCTTTGGATTCAGCAGGCTGGGGGCAGCGCAGACCCCAGGCAGGTAAACCTGCCTTGGCCCTGGTTACATCCGGGATGTGACAGCTCTGATGTTTTCAGCTGTGCTCCCCTACTGTTAGCACAGAGGAAAACTGTCCCCATCACTGCGGTTTGGATTAACTTTGGGTTAACTGGGTCTTTGTACCCTCAAGTTGTCAGCGGTGTGGCTGCAGGGAAGGTATTTGCTGCTGTCACCCTGTACCCAGCTTTGTTTTGAAGCTTGGGTGTGGGGATCAGGTGCAGAATTTGGTCAACTCTGAGCTGATTTGGCTGAGTTTACTCTGTTTCTTACTCTACCTATATTCTGAGGCTTTTACTTCCCTGAGCTATCTCAGTCTCCTGTTACTTTGGGTAAAATTACCAGTGGAATTTTATTGCTCAAGAAGTACCGGGAAGTGTGCACATCTCCCACTGCCACTCTGCATCATCTCTCACTGCAGCAACTTTTGTGCAGCATTTGTTATTTCAAAAAATGCAGATCATAGCTGGCTGCTGCTGAGGCTTTCGCTAGTTCATTGCTTACCCAAGGCAATTTGGTTTTACTTCTGTCACTGTCAATTACAGCAAAATCCATTATCCTCACGATTCACAAATTGGGCTTTATTTCCATCTAAAGTCTGCGGCAAGGAACTTGGGAGCTTAGCAAATTGGGTTGATTACAGGAGTGACACATGGGTGATGTCCTTGACATCAACATGCAGATGGTGATACTGCGAAATTCTTTATATCCGACTAATTGAGCAAAGGCCTTTTGAAAAACGGTATATCCTGAAGACACTACAACTTGCATCTTTAATATATTGTTCCAATCACATTTCTGGAAAGAAGGTTAGTATTTTATTTCTAAAAAGGCAAGTAGTAGACAGTTCAGTGCAGAAGTTAGCTGCAAGCTAATGGGAAACAAGCTATGGCAGTGTCTGATTTTCCCTTATTACCAGGATAAGGCCATCTAGCAGCCTGTCTGTGCCATGGAAAAGCTATAAACTGGATAAGCAGCAGTGAGGGAAGCACTAGACCTCGTTACAACCTTTACAATATTCTTAATCAAAACCAGAGTATACTCAGCCTAATCTTAATTCATATTTACTTTGGTACTTTCATTTGAAGGGATCGTGAAAGAGATGCACAGGAATATTTAGTTTGCAAAGAGGAGTGATTTGCGTTATAATAGCAATGAGAGCGTGGGAGAATAGGAAGGGAATAAGGACAACATCCTGTCTGAGTGGCAGAGAATGCTCTAGGGGAACAAAGTTTTCTGGTCTCTGACTGAGTTTGAATTCTTGAGCCTAAACTTGCTGAGCAACCAAACAGTTTTCAGAAAATGCTGGAAGAAAGAAAACCTGAGGTTGTACTTCGCACATTTGCAGCCTGCAGAAGACAGTGTAGCTGTGCTTGTTCGGCCCAAGGTGGCTGCTGTGCACTCTCAGCCTCTTGGTGGGTGTAATGTGCAGTCAACACTGGACAGACAAGTTGTCCTGGACTATTTCTCCTCTCTCAATAAGCACAGCAAGCAGCAGGCCACTGCAGAATGTACAAGTTCCTGCATTACCCTTGTGTAAGGCAGTGGGAAGGGGTAGAGAACAAGCTTTGGTGCTGCTGCTCCGTTGTCTCCACTCTCCCAACCGCAGAGATGTAAAACTATTTCTCTCTTAACCTACCTTTTAAAGTAAGTAAAGCTATTGCAGGTAAGCTCCCATGAAGGCTCTGTCCACAAATATATGGGGAGTTAAAAAATATTCCACTTCCTCTGGGGAAAATTCTGTACAATATGAGTGGTAGTAAATAATTCCTGACTTCTCCCTTGTAAATATTAAAGGTAACAATGAAGCATAAGGTTTTGTCAGATTGTGTTGGGTTGCACTGTCTCACTAGTTTTCAAGAAGATGTTTCATATTTAATTACAAGCTAGCATCTACCCCATTACTCCCATTTGTGTTTAAAGCCACAAATTGGACCTGGGGCATACTTGTGTCCTTGGGACATGGGCTTGCTTATAAAAATAACATTTTTGGCAAATTTTACTCTAATTTCGTTGTGGTCCTTGCGTTGGAGGAGGTTTTTAGGAGTGAGAAATTGGAGGAATAGGTTCCTCATTTCTTGTTGTACCTTCACATGAGCACATGAAACTCTCGGAGATCAAGGAGGGGTTTACAGAAGCACCCTAACTCATTAAAAGCTACTTGAATGCTTTGGTCTGGATACCTACTGCAGGACTTTTGGCATTGAATGTAAATGTTGAAAACCTGAAATGTCTATGGGCAATGACTCTCCCACTGAAGGCCAGAAGGAGGAGAGGTTGGGGTGACTACACTGGCATCTCTGGGGTTTTAATTGGCTCTCTAACATTACGTGAGCCTTTTCCACAATGACAGAAAAACTTCTCAGGTACAGCATAGTAAAAGCAGTAATTGGTATCAAAGCCATCTGCATTATTTTTCTTAGTTTAGAAGGCAATACCACATTGCCGTTACCTCTGGGAAACCTGAATGAGTTTATGGTAGCTGCTAATTCTGAATACTGATGGATTCTTTTTCCAACAATTTAGAGAAAAAGTGTTTCACAAATTTAGAGGCTCATTCTTTGAACTAGCTATTAATTTTTGAATGTGAATTTAAATTAAGGCAATGAATAATATATGATCTGGTCATTCTAATTTTAGTTCTGTGATATCTTTCAAGTTAGTTGGAGGCTTTTTAGCTTAAAACCAGACTGCAGCATTTGCCGTGCCTGTAAAGGAATTATTTAATGCATTTTTATATGCAACGAATGAGGAGAAGCGCAAGCTTCATGATACACTGAGCATATTTCAGTCCTTGTATTACATTTGAGAGCAGGAGAAAAACATAAAGTGTCTGAATTTTGCTGTTGGAGTGATCAGTGCTAGACATGTTAGAAAGCTGTTCTCAATTTTAAAATTAGGCCTTAGGTTCCCCTGGTTTGCTTACCCAATGTCATGTTTCAGTTATGCTTAATATAGTGATGTGCTGTGTATGCAACAGCTGTTTCTACATCTCAGAATCAGAGAATCATTAGGGTAGGAAGGGTTCTCTGGGGATTATCTGGTCCAGCCCAAGGCAGGGCTCCTAGAGCAGGTTACACAGGAACGCATCCAGGAAGGTTTTGAATGTCTCCAGAGAGGGAGACTCCACAACCTCCCTGGGCAGCCTCTTCCAGTGCTCTGCCACCCTCAACGTAAAGAACTCCTTCCTCATGCTGAGGTGGAACCTCTTTTGTTCTAGTTTATGGCCATTGCTCCTTGTCCTGTAGCTGGGCACCACTGCAGAGTCCAGCACCATCCTCTTGGCACCCAGCATTTGAGATATTAGTACGCATTCATGAGGTCCCCTCTCAGTCTTCCCTTCTCTAGGCTAAACAGATCCAGCTCATGCAATGCCTCCTCATAAGAAACATGTTTCAAACCCCTGACTATCTTTGTGGCCCTCTGGTGTACCCTTTCCAGTAGCTCCTTGTCTGACTTGTACTGAGGAGCCCAGAACTGGACACAGTACTCCAGATGTGGCCTCACCATGGTCAAGTAGAGGGGGGAATCACTGTACTTGATGTGCTGACCATACTCCTCCCAGTGTACCCCAGGATACTATTTGCCCTCCTGGCCACAATGGCACACTGCTGCCTCATAGTCAACTTATTATCTACCAATACAGCTGAACTGCTCTCTAGTAGGTCCTGTACTGGTACTTGGTTCTTCATCCCAGGTGAAGTACTTCTTCAAGTACACTTGCCCTTGTTGAACCTCATTACGTTTCTCTCTGCTCAGTTCTCCAGCCTACCCAGGTCCAACTGAATCCCAACTAAAAGAAAAAGTTTTGTGCAGTTTCAGTGCCATTTTTTCCCTGAATTTGAAAACCATTTCCAAAATGGGCTAAAATCTGGACTGTGTGAGAAAAGAGTGATGAGGAGGAAGGGTTATGATTAGGTTATGTGAAGCTGCCTGCTATGCCTTTTTCAGCACTCACTCACCTTACCCTTGTTGAGGTTCTGTCCTGATGCTGTTGGCATGGGTGCCAGGCTTGCACCCAGCCTAATGGGGGAAGTGGGTGCTTCTGGGATAGGGGGGCTGTGGTGGTGATGCTGAAAAACCCCAGTGTAATAAGGAAGAACAGCTTTACTTCATGGGACCTGACAGGGCTTTTAAAGGACAGTATATGCATGGACAATATTGTGCCATATATCCAAACAAGACCATGTGAGCTATCAGTTTGTAGGGGGTTTTCTTTTACATAATAATATGTATTTAGAAGCTATTGTTTTAGTGAAGGTGGGAGAATATCGTTCAAATCTGTTTATGGAAATAAGCCATATAGAAAAAAGTACCTCGAGTATTGTTTATAACTACATTATTAAAAAAAAATGCTTTTAAATGCATTTGTTTCGAAGTAGGTAACACTGAACAGACTAAAAACCTATATTTAGCTTGGCCTATACATTGAGTTGCTACCCCCAAAAATTGACTGAACGGATTACTCAGGAACATATAATACAATGAATAATGTGTAAAATATGTCTTGAAAAGAGAGAGGAGCAAAGAAATAAAATTTTGTGTGAAGATGAAACTTTAAATGATGACAAACTTTTATAAGAAGCATCTTATGCTGAATTTCCATTCTTCTAGTGGCATCCTGGTGGACAGCAATAGACGCTGTCGAGATCTACTTGTAGCCAAATCACACCAAGAGAAGCTATTCAGAAAGTTTCGAAGGTACTTTTCTTTGTCAGAATATGCCAATTTTTCATAAAGGAAGTGTTTCATGGAAACATGTTGAACTGGACTAATCTTTCAATGCAGTATGGGCTTTGTTAGAAACCCACCCAGTGTCCAGCCAGCATATGTGCCAGGTTACTGCTCTGAGCCAGGACCTGGCAAGCTCCCTGAGCTGGCCTGGGCTGCGCAGGGTGCTCTTGGTAATGTATCATAGTTGGAAAGGTATTTGCTTGCGAATATATTTTCTTTCTTTGAAAAATGCAATATTCTTTCTGCAAATGGTGAATTATCACAGCATGAGTTTTTTGGGGGCTTTACCTCAGCTTAATTTTCTAGAAAGTTCTAATAATGCTCCTTGGAGAAAATGGATTTTTGGCCATTAGTTCAACTTGTTTGTCTTGACCCATTCAGCAGATGACCAGAAAGGCAGTCTCTGGATATAGATATCCTCACATTGGATTATTAGTTTTGCACTGCCTATAGTGTGGAGCAGTATTTACTATTGCTGTAAATTGAGCCCTCCCACGAACACAGGGAGGGGAAGAAACATAATGATGACATTCAGATTAATTATACCAAAGAACTTATGGAAATACTCATTACATTTGGCAACGAATCACGTTTGTCAGCGGTTGCAAAACTATAGAATTTATTTTCTAAAATAATCCATAACATTTAGTCTTTTTGGCAAGATGGTGTTGGACAGCAGTTCTAGTTTTCAAAGTTGCATGTTTGATTCTGGCAACAGCATGTGTTTGTAACTGAAGAGAAAACATTAATGCATTTATTCAGTCAAATGTTTCATCTGGGTAGTGACAATCAAGCCAGCAAGAGCGAATTAGTAAGATGTGGTTAAAAGGTTATAAAGTTTCATCCAGAATAAAATGTAACCAGCGAATACATAGATTTAATTTGGCAAATAGCTTGCAGCAAGTAATTAATCTTTTATGGTCCCATTTTTTTCTCTTTCTATAATAGACAATCCTTGTCTCTGTCAGCTTACCGAATTAAGCTGTATTTTGGCAAATAAGTGCCATGTTATCTCTGCATTCTGCTTCGTAGCTGCTTGCAGACATGCTGGGGGGAGGCTTGGTTCTCGCCAGCCTGTGGCTGTCATCTGTTAGTCACCATATGTGCTGGTGACACTGCATATCTGATGCCACCTCACGCCAGTCAGCTCAGTAATGCAAGAATATCAAAGAATACAAAACCCCACTCGGAGAATGATAGTTTGGCCCAACAAGTAATTAGTTTGGCTTATCAGTTTAGCCATGTTTTCCCTTTTTTCCATGCTTCAGAGAACAAAAAGGGAGCAGCTCTAATGGGGCACCTGTGTGGCACCCACCAGTGCTGCTGGAGGTGTCTGTCACCTGCCTGATCCTTGCAGCACATCTCAGCCTCAGATGTGCTGTGAAAATCTTGCCTCCTCTTCCCTCTAAAACTGCGGAAACAGAAAGGTTAGCAAAAAATAGAGAGAAATGAGGGATTCAGTTTAGGTTTTTTAAATGCATGGAGTGATTCAGAAGCCACTCGCTACCCCCCAGAAGTTTATGATTAGTTTTTTTTTAGGAATGAGGCCATGTGAAACTTTCAGAAAATTGCAGTGAGCAGAGCTTTGCCTTCGGGAGCCTTAGAATCACCTTGTCCTCTGCGTTTTATGTCCCTCAATTGCCCAGGCGCCATGTGTGAACTATAAAATGGTGCAAAGCCTGTGGCACTGGAGATGCACCAGTGTGATGTGTGATCAGTGTGTGCATAGGTGCCGCGGCGTCGCTTGGTAAGTGAAACTAAAGGTGGGTGTCTCCAAACAGATTTATCTTTGTGGCTGACAGTCGTCCTACAGAAAACGTGGAATGTGGTCCTACACCTTGAGGTAGTTGCCTGAAAGTTTTCTAGGAACATTCATCTGAGCGTTGTACATGAGAGCAAAGGCTTTCAGGAAACAACTGTATCACTGGGACTTTTCTTCTGGCAAAGCAGTTCATTTGCCTTTTAGGCGGTTGCTTTCTGTACCCAGGAGTGTTGCAGCTTTGTAAAAGTTAGAGGAGCTCCTTCTGTCCTCGCATGTAGATTGAGTCCTGTGAGAAGCTGCGTTGCTGAATGCCTCAGTCTCTGAAAACAGTGGATTGCTTGGTAGATATTTTTTAAATTACCTGGCAAAAGACGTAGCCTAATGAGAGGTGAGTGAGGCATGTACCGTTTACTCCCGCAGTGAAACCAGCTGCCTACAGGTTTAAGAAAGGGAGTTGTTGTGTTCTGTGTCTTAATCCTTGTTATCGCAGTGTAAATGGCTCAATCCAATTAAACTGTAATGTGTTGACTTTGTGATGGCAGATTGTGCTTCTGCTCTAACAACCACTGTAGCTCGCTAAAAAATAGGTGTGCTCAATGCATGATAATGCTTTGTTCAATCCAATGGTGCAAATAAAATTGCTTTCTCACTGTGCATATTGTGGGGAAGATCTTAAAGCCTCTTGCTGTTGTCTTGCCTGTGCTCATACTGCCGTCAGGAGGAGCTTTGCCATTGACTTTAAAGGGAGCAGGAAAAGCTCAGTAGTAAACGCTTCTCAAAAGTGGTGACATCAAGCAAGGGTGGTTTGAGTATGGACAGTTTTACTACGAAGGCCTTGTGTGGGGCTTGAGAAACCGTTGGCTCAGGTCTCTGCTCTGGGAGAGACTTCTCTTCTGGACCTTGCTCAGAGATTAAATTCCCTGTCAAGTGGGGTTAAGGCTTTTTCCTCTTGTTTGTTTTTCTCTATTTAGATCAAACTCTAAATGTGGTCTTATTGTGCCTGTGAGCTACTTGATATTTTTTCCCAGGTGTGATGGAGCCTTTCTTGTATCAATATACATTGCTCTTGAGCCCAACTAATCAAAGAATCGTCAGAAATTTCTAGAGTTAAAGATATCCAGATGTTACTCTATGTCCCTATGGTATACATTAAAATGCGAAGAGTCACGAAAGCTATTCCTAGATATATGTTTGATCAATGAATGAACGTGTTACTTCCTGAGTTTGACAACATGCACTGTGCTTAATCACATAATGAAGTTGCAAATGCAATTTATAAAAGTGAGTACTTGAAAGACACCATTTTCTGCAGTTTAAATAAAAATTTTTATCTGTTAATTTGCTTAAAAAGTAGCTCTTGAAGATAGCATGTGAGTCCAAGTGGATACTTGCTCATCCAAATATCTGCAACACTCCCTAGAACCAGATCAGAAACTTTAATACGTGTTAAAATTGTATCCAGTTACTTGAATGATGTTGCAAATATTTCCAAAATTCATCAGATATCTACATGAGCTTGGAAGGGAATATCTTCAAAAGACCAGTTTCAAAGCCGGATTTTTCCCCTTTCTCTCACTAATCAATACACAAGCTTGTTCTAAAATCAGAACTAAAACTCCAGCAGAAGTTCAAAAGGAATAGCCACGGTGTGTAGAAGGGTTCATCCCCCTGAGAGGCTGAAAGGCTTTGATGGGGACTGTGGGAGCACTCTGCTGCAAAATACTACCTTTTCTCATGTCTGTTTAATACTGTTCATGCTTCTTCACTAAGCAGGTCATCTCACTGGCAGAGTGCAGGCATTTTAACTCTATCATCAAGTAGCACAGTGGAATCTGAATATTAGGCAAAACTGGGGAATTTGAAGGCTTTCTGTGAAGATGCAGTTGGGAGCTTTGGCTGTCACTTATGCTTGCCTGAAAGTCATCTCTGGTGCTTGCGGCTCTCTGTTATGGGAAAGTCTACTCTGAGCGAGTTATTCTTATGGACTGTGTGTGGCAGTAAAAGTCACATAAACATGCTGGCAGCCAACCGAGATGCTGGTTTAGCTCAGCGGCTGAACCCCTGTTTGCTGCGGGGCTGTGCCAGGCGTGAGTTAGCCTGGAATGGGAGGGGGCTGCAGTGAGGCCGGTGTCATCACCCGGGACCATGTGTGATCCATCTCCCTCTACCTCTGTGTGGCTATTTTGCACAAAGCTTTTTAGAAATCTAGGCCACTATCTTCCAGTGGGGCTGACAAAGACTAATGTTTCGCTTCCATTTGATTTTTAGACTTACTGCAGACTGATTTATGTGTATTTTCTTGTTTAGAGAAGCAAGCTTTTTAGAAACTGTCTTCTCAGTGGTGCGACTGATATTCACTAAGCTGGACAAATTTGTAAATCTACTTTTAAATTTAAGTTTATGCCACTATTTTCTGTAAAGTCTTTTTTTTTTTTTTTTAAATATATCCAGTGTTGTATTTGAAAAAGAGAGCTGCAAGATGTAAATGATCATAACTCCAATTCAAAGCCGAACTCTGAAATTCATTTCTTACATATTCTTGTCCTAGGTGGTTTAATTAAGTAAGCTTTCAGTATTACACTTCTTGTAATATTTGAATGGGCATTGTCATTGTAAGGCATTACTTATGCATGACTTTGTTTTAAGTATGTGACCAGCAACTTATTAATATTTCTGAGTTTGAATGTACTTAATCACTTGTGTTGCATTATGAATCACCCTGGTTTTCCCCGGAAGTTTCCATGGCAGAGAGGGATGTTCAGGGACTACTACTAAGAGATGCAGAAAATGCGAAGCAGTTCTTCAAATTTTGCACAGATTCACATGAAATATTCCCTATTCCTTCCAGGTCATTAGTTTAAAAGGTCCTTAAGTTAGGATAACTGTGTTAGTCAAGAGAAAGCTGTATTAAGCAACTTGAAAATTGAATTTGTTATCGTTTTTATGAAGATTGCTTCAAGGGTGTGGAATTTTTAATAACTTTCTTTCATGTTCAACTGCCTGCTGCAGCCTTCTTTGGGAAACAGAAGGAGCTGCAGATGAAATGAATGCTAACGTGTCTGCTTCCTGGCTTTACCTTAGCAATCGTGTCACTGGCAAGAAACAAAATCCCTTTTCTGCTGTAAATCAGCATCTTTGAAAAAAGCCCTGGGATGGTACAGTCCATTACAGTTATTCAGTACAGTACTAATGGAAAACAGAACACTAAGCTAATTGAAAGGGTAATCATACTGTATTTCTGAAAAGTCAAGATAAAATAATTTTTCATAATGAAAGAGGAAATAAGAAATGTTTCTGGCATTCGACACAGTCAAGCTTTTCTCTAGGTTTCTGCTAACATTAATCTTTGTGCACAGGCTGCTAAGGTTGAAATGTCTATCAGAACTTACCCGCAGCCCTGCGTTTCCCACAGAGGGTGGTTTCTGAGCTAGAAAGGGGCTTTGCTGGGAAGAAGCATATTGGAAACCTCTAAGGAAAGCAAGATTTTTGTTCACCAGCCCAAACTATTGCAGGTGCAATTGCAGGAATCACTGAGGCTGTGCTGCAGCACACAGTGAAGGGCACGGAAGAGTGTGTGTTGCCCCAGATGCGCATTGTAGCCGGAACCAAAGCACACGGGCTGCGTGATTGGAGGCTGATAATACCTGTGAAAGAAGATTTCACATGGTTTTATTTCTTACATGATAGGAAAAATTTGTTTCTTGTTTCTGCCAAAATACACTGTTGGGTTACAGCTATTGTGAGTTTTCTGTTTAATTCTTTCCCTGCTTTTCCTTTTTGTGCATGTTGGTTGCTTTCCATGTGACCTTAGCTTATGCAAAGTCTTAGAAATCAGCCCTCAAGGAGCTACTGTTCCCCTCTGTGCTGGCTTCGTATCATTACTTTGAGAACTGGCATTACAGGGTTTGCAGCGGTGATACAGTAAAATATTTAATGGTTGCAGATCTATTGCTGGTGCATTTTGAAGTATTCCTGCCTTAAATCCATCATGTTAAGGGCTTTGAATAACAAAGTGGGGCAGGATTCATACACAGTTTAGGAAGTAGTGATGCTGAATGTTTTCTTGGACTCAGAACAAAGCAAGCTCTCTTCCTTTCATGTTAGGCTCTTGCTGATTCTTCACTCTTGACACAACAGCAAATTCACTCTGAGAATGCTAAATACAGCCCAAACAAATGCTGTTTCTCAATTCTGACCGCTTCCTATATGAAGCACTTCTGTGTTACGTACAGGATTATGATGCCTGGCATAGCTGAAGTGTGTTCAGTGTTGTCAGAGTTTGCTTAATTAAATGTTGTAGTATGAATGTTGAGAGAGAATCCAGACAGAAATAAAACTAATGGTGTTTTTTTTTTTTAAAAAAAAAAAAGGAAGAAAAAAGGAAGAAAGATAACAAATAATTGAAAATATTTGCTTAGTAACTATGACTTAGAATTTTTAAGGCCATTTGTGGGATTTGAACATTTTAACCATGTGCAGGCAATTGATAGCACAAATCTAAATCCTGGGCAGTTTCAAGAATCTCAGCCCTTTGATTTTCACAGAGGAGTGGCTCAAAGAAGAGAGGTGGCTGAAAATGTGATTTGTTTTTTTTTTTTTCTCTTTCTGATATTTAAAGAATGAAATGCTTGATTTTGCTGCTGACATCTGATAAATAGCTCATATTAGGTTTCTTAATGAAAATATGGTTTAGTGGAAATCTTCATATATTTATGGGAGAACTGCTCTCATCGCCAGCCGATGATGTACTCGGACTTCTCTGTGTGGAGAACAGGCTTCTTTGCACTATTTGGGGCAGCACGGTTGTCCATTACCATGAAGACTTGTGCCTGTCAGCTGCATCTGCTACCATTTTATTTTCCTCTTCCAAGTTTAGTAGGGAAGCATCAAGATCTAATTCATGTAAATATTTCAGGAAAACCACAATGAAGAATTTGATGGCATGTATAGCTTAAGTTTTAAAGGTTGACTGTACTGGAAGACCTGTAACAGATTGAACAGCCATACAGCAAGTTCCAGCATCACTTAAAATGCTTTTTAAGGTAATATTAATGTTTCCTGATGGCTTCTGGGTGAGTTTGCATTTGAGCTCACAAAACCTACTGCTTTCTTGGTGAATTTAACCTCTGATTTCAAGGACTTTCCTGCTTAACCCTGAGGAAGTTTCAAGAGCGGGAAGACAAGACAGGCTCAAGCAAGAAAGTAAAGTACAAAACCTGCATGTATTTAAAAGGCGTTTTCTGTCGTCTTTACAGATGAGTGTACATGCCATATTTTTATACCTGGAACACATACATGTATTTATTCACACACTTATAGGTGTGTTGCAGACAGAGTGGGAGATGCACCTGGGACAAAGGTTTTAGGGAGACCCTCCCTTTGAGTTTCGAGGCTCAGAAAGGATCCCTTTGCTTTCTAGACTCCTCAGAGGAAAGTTTACATGCAGCTGGATCCTGACTTAATCCCAGACTTGGTCAATGGTTTATGTCTAAAGGATTATATGTATAATCAAAATGTATAGCCCTTCATCCCACTGGATTAAAGATGGCAAAGTATATGCATATATGAAATAAAGACTGTTATAATTGATAGTGATAATGACAATAATAATTTATAATGCTAATACTATGATTGGACTAAAGGACTTCAGTAAGAATGTCTACTACACACTATAAATGCCTAACTACTATTTACTATAATTCAGAGCTAGCTTAATAATTACGTAGATATTGTTGTTACTCACTGATACAGGTGACCGTGGCAACTCCTTTGCTCAGCCTCAAGGAGCACCCTTGATAAGCGTCCCTACTCAAGGAGGAATTTCTATACACTCCTGGAAGAGGGGTGTGTTACAATACCTGGCAAAAAAAGGTGTAACTAAGCTTTTGTAGTATGAAGTGATTGACTGTATGTCATTTGTTATCAGGCTAGGTTTACTAGCTCAGTGAAACATGAATAGTAACAGTAATTCATCCAAAGATTAACTATGTTTTGCAAGAGAAACCATTGTCACCTCTGTCAGGAAACATCAGTTTCAGATATTTCTTAGGTTTAATTTCACGGAGTTGTTGAGACAGGCTGGTCATGGCATTCTTCAGCACTAAAAACAGTGTCCCCCCCCTTCCTTATTGGTAATTTACTAAAGTCAGGTGAAATTTGAGCTGTTTCAACCGCAATTAGGCAGAGTGTCTGGCTGCAAACTGTACGATACTAAACTGGGGCTTTGGAAGTACAAATCTTTAAAAGCATAGTTATAGAAAAGTTACAGGTATCCAGCTATTCTGTTTCTGCAAAGGGAATCTCTCTGAAGAAGCAGGTTTAGACTGTCCCACGTTAATGTTACATGTAACACATACACATGCATACATATGTATACAGTCAGGTTGCTATATATGTACTGCGCACTCACACCTGCAGGTTGGTAGATAACAGTCCTTCCTTAGGCTGGATTTCCACATCTGCCTCCGGGGTGCAGTTGCTAAGTCAGAATTTGCTTGCAAAAGTACAATAAGTCAAACTGGTGACTGAAGATGCAAAACCATTTCATAGCTTCAGAATTTGCTCAAGTTCTGTACTGTACTTGTTAGTCTGACCTTCAGTGGTCTATGAGAGAAGTGTCTGATGTCTGTTTATTTCACAATCCATATTACTTGTTAAATGCTCTTTCAGATTGAGGCTGAAGAAATTACCCCAGTACAGAACCCTGATAAGAGACTGCTGATCCATGAAGTCCGCAATGCCAAAGGGCAGTATTTGATCACGGGTTTCTTCTTTTTGGTGGTTATTGGCTCACACTGAATAAATATTGTTCATGTGCGGTTTGCAGCTCAATGGTAAATTAATGTGCAGAGCAGCGAAAATTTAATGAGGAAAGAGAATTTTATCTCTCGTTTTACAAGAAAGATTCCTCTGCTTGAGGATACAGTGAATGCAGCCTCAGTATGTTTTTAGATTTGAAAATCTGAGCTTCTAGCCTCAAATCTCACTTAGTTTTACCCCTTTAATAATTTAACCAGACTTTTCTACTTCTAGGTTGGAAAGTAGAAGAAAAGTTAGAAGTCAGCTGCCTAGTTACTAGCATTAGAGAAAAACCATGGAAGCACTGAAGTTCTTGTGAGAAATCTAATCTTACTTACTTACTTACTGCTTAAGTTTCAAAGGGTTTGGATAACAACAAGAGAAACGTCGTTCTTAGTGAATCAAGACTTGAACCTTTAATGTCTGTTTCATACTATTGAGTGAGGAAAGCAAGTGTCATCTGTTTATTGCCTGACACCCAAGTTTAGGATACTAGTCAGAAAGAAGAGAGGTGGAAATTTTTTGATTAACTGAAAAAAGATGCAATTTTAGCAAATCACTGAAAGCTGTATACAGCTTTTCTATCCTCTCATTGAAGAGGTCCTGCTGCTTTTCTAGTTTAAAAAGTATTGAAGTCACGGATTTGTAGTTCCTTTCTATCCAAAACCGGCTTATATTTTTAAGCCATTTGACATCAAATCAAAGGGGTTTTGTGACTATTGAAAATAACTTTGTTGCATACTTCATAATTTAGTCTTTGATACCTTTTGGTAAGGCTGTCGAATTTTTCTTTTTCTTCTTAGACTTCTCAGTCAAAGAAACAGAAATCACCAAGAATGTGAAGCAGCCTGGAAATATTTTCTCCTCCATCAAGAAACACAGCATGTCCTTTCAAAGCTTAATTGAGCAGCATAGAGCTAATTAGCTGTCCGAAGACATGCCATTTAATTCACTATCCAGCGTTAATTTGTTCTACAGACTGAGCTTATCTCATATATAAATGCCTTTGCCCTGTGGCTTTCCAAACAGCTGCAATATACAAAAAAGACTGATAACTGCTATTTAAATGTTGCTTGCTTCCTTCACTTCCGCGTAAAATACTGAACTACATGTGAATTGTAACTGCAAAGTTTTCATGGTCACAATGAAAAAATGATTTTATTCTCTTTTAGCTGGAAATGATGTTCCCAGTCTGGGATTGAAAAGCTGCCATTTGAAGTTTGCACTAGATTGTAATTTGCAATTTGCTAATCTAATGTGGAATTTTGATGGTATGTTGAATGAATAGTTTCCAAGCTTTTTGGAGGTAGGTGGATAGTAAATAAGTACCTTATCATTTTCTCTTTATTGTAAAAACCCTAAGTATATTTGTTAAGTTATTGTAGCACAGAAGAATTGCTGCAGTTAATATGAAAGAAGTTTTATGCTGCTAATTTTTGAAGAATATAGTATTATTTTCAGAGACTAACAAATTCTGTCCCTTCTCCATCTTCAGTAAGAGCATCGTAATTTTATTAGGATATGTAATGAGTGAGTTCATGAAGCGTGGCTTCTCGTGCCCAAATACTGAAGTCTATAACGTTACACTGGGGGTCTTGCTGAACTTGTTGTTCTAGCAAAAGTTTTCAATTAACTTCCCCTCCTCTTAGTACCAGTTGATGCCTTTGTACATTATACTATTTATGTGAAGTCCCATAAGAAAGAAGTGTGAAGCCTTTTTCTCTTTGCAGAGGAAAAATTATACACTTGGTCCTTAAAACATGTTTGCAGGAAGGACTTTTTTTTTCCCCTACAAATTTTTCTTTGAAGATCCACGTCAAAGAGTTTGGAGATGTTTATGTGGGACCCTCGGCTTTCCCCAGGCTCTGACACGTTCTCAAGATCCAGCCTCCAGCAGAACTTCATTTTTGGGAACCCTAAAGGCTAAAGGGACAGAGCTGCTGCTTACGTGGGCTGACAGAGAATGGGAGCAGGGAAGGAGAATGTGAAAAAGGGGATGAATGGGAGAAAAAAAGAAGTATTACGGGAAGGGCTGGAAGAGGCCACTGTGTTAATAAGAGTACTTTTGCTAGTGAAGTGAGGCACAACTTCCCAATATCTATCCCTAATCCATACCAAGTGACTAGGGATAGGAAATATATATCTCTTTTATCAGCACTTTTTTTGTGCGATCCTTTCTCACAGATGGCTTGTGAAAATGGTCCGTTGTGGTCGGTGACCAAGGAGTGAATAAAATCTGCTGTCTGTGGGTATGCTACACTGCAGTTGAGTGTCCTGTGTATCCTCACTGGCGTACTCTCTGTCCCATGTGTCTTTATCTTCTGCTCTGAGAGTCCCTCATCTGCATCTTGCTTGGCCTCAAGTTGGTCAGCTCTGTGAGGAAATAAAAAGTAAATGAAATAGCATTATTATTTGCTTATATAAATTGGTTTCCCAGTGTAAACTACTGGAGTGCCAGTGATCCAGTGATTTATAAAGTTTATATATCAAGAAAAGAGATAACTGAAAGATATTTTTATTTTTAAATCTTAAGTAAAAAAAAAAAAAAGAAAAGAAAAAAGGCATCCCTATGAACATGCATCTTTTCTGTAGTTAATATAATTCTACATTTAGAGAGGCCTGTATTGAATTTCAGGATTTATGGGAAGCTATGGGCACTGTCCTCCCAAACTCAGATTCATGCATTGCAGGTGCATGCCTGTATGAGGCTTCTGGGGCAAGCAGCATTCATCCAGCAACGATCCTCAGCATAACCTGGTCCTGTGCTCTGCTTCCTCCATCACCTTACCAACCTTAGGTGAAGGTTGTGCTTCCCTTGCTGACCCTGTACAAGTGAAGAACTGAATCCCTGTCTCCTGAAAGACAGAAGTAATAATCCAGTTGCCAGCTGCCCATTGTGCAAACGGAAGCGTATTTTTATGTAGCTGAAAGATAGAGGATGAACTGTCACCTTCCCACAGTGACAAGTGGTAAGACAGTCAGTCCAACCGCAGACAGTTTTCCTGGGAAGACGATCTGCTCGTGCATGTTGATATTGTTGGCCTATTGAGCTGCTGATCGCATTTATTCACTGCCTGGACTGTGGCAGCTCTGAGTGTGAGGCACAGGGTGCGTAGCTGGGAAAGGGTTTTCTACTGCTAGTATAAGAAGTGCTTTGGGGCAGTTGTACACACTTTGTCTTATTTCACAAGAAAGAAAAGTGGCGATAAGATGTGAAATATTTGCAGCATCCTGATATATTACTGTTTGTGAGTGAACAGCTTGTAACTACTTTGCCGGTGAAGTATTAAGAACATTCAGCCTTGATTTTGTTGATTTATTTTTTTTTTTTAAACTTAGTTTGTTTTTCTGACTAATATTTTATCTTTGAAATACTTGGAAAATGAGTTAGAATTATCACTATTTATAACTATTTCTATTTCAGAAAAGTTTGGATTATCTATTTTATTACAACTAAGTTAGCTCCTTTTTGTTGCCAAACTGTGTTATCTACATAAATAACTTCACTGCACATCCTCAGTTGTAGCAATCCTTCATTTTGGCACCAACTTTAATATCATTGTTTATTCTTATCTATTACGTTCAGTGTGAGATTAAGGAAAGGTTTGTTCTTTTTTTAAATGGCAACAGTTATTGCTGAAGGGTGATAATTTACAACTCTGTTACCACGAAGAAAGAAAATAAACCTTTTGTTTTTATTATGCTCTTGGAACTGATTTCTGGTATAAAAGAAATAAGAAAAGTTGTACATCCAAGAAAGCTTATTGCATTATCAGGCAATACACCTGCCTAACTGATAAATAGGACTCAGCCTTGCAGTTAATAAAGAGCTGGAGTTATTTCAGGGAGAAATACAGTGGTGTAAAACAATGCAAATATTGTTCATGACAATTTCACCATCATAAGAGAACTGGAGGTCTTGGAGGTCTTAGCTCTGAGTTAAAGGAAATCAGTGTTCTGCTCTTAAGTTTAGGCTTTTGGCTTTTCAGAGTAATCTTTTGTATTATTTTCTAAACGTCAAAACGGCCACTTTGTCTTTAAAACATATTCAATTTGAACCCTATCATGGGTTCAGCAGCAGCAGTCATTTTTCTCCTTCTTGGTAGCTGGTGCAGTGCTGTGTTTTTGACTTTCGGCCTG
>JARCZZ010019511.1:0-11056 GCA_030323915.1 Brotogeris chrysoptera | reverse complement strand
CAACCTGTAGCTGTGCCTGGGATTGCTCCAACCCAGGTGTAGGACCTTGCACTTGCCATGGTTCAACTTCATCAGGTCGGCATCAGCCCACCTCACAAGTGTCTCAAGGTCCGTCTGGATGGCATTCCTTCCCTCCGGTGTATCAACCAAACCACACAGCTTGGTGTCATCAGCAAGCTTGCTGAGGGCGCACTCAATCCCACTGTCCATGTCACCTACAAAGATGTTGAACAAGACCTGTCCCAGCACCGAACCCTGAGGGACTCCACTCGTTACTGGCCTCCAGCTGGACACCGAGCCATTGAGCACAACTCTTTCCGTGCAGCCATCCAGCCAGCTCTTTATACACCATATGATCCACCTATCAAATCGATGTCTCTCCAACTTAGAGACAAGGATGTCGTGTGAGACAGTGGCAAACACTTTGCGCAAGTCCAGGGAGATGACATCAACTGCTGTACCCTTTTCCATCAGTTCTGTAGCCGTATCATAGAAGGCCATCTGATTGGTCAGGCAGGATTTCCCCTTAGTGAAGCCCTGCTGGCTGCCACCAAGCGCCTTGTTGTTTTTCATGTGCCTTAGCATGGCACTGCCTCTCACTAAATCTTAGGGGCTGCCATCAGTTTTATGTATATCACAGACAATTTAATAGGGGTTTCCTGGGTCATGTTGCACATCCTAACCCCTCAATCTTTTTCTCAACTCCACCTATGGTAGATTTTTTTTTTTTATCAAACTATCTACTCTCATCAGTAATGATAATAAATGTGTGACATAGGGACTATATTGCTATAAGTAAATAATAATAACTAGTAATATCCTCATAGAGAAAACAATATTTCTAGGTTAAGGTTGGCTCCTGGAAAATTATTTGGAAATGAGTAAGATGTTACTCAGGGTAGTTCTCAAAGTTATTACAAGCTAGTTCTATAGAATATTGTAAAGAATACTGACACGATTCTGTGAGAAACATGGATGTAGGACAATATAGTTAGGATTTCCCACATTTGATCCTAAATTAATTTTTTTAGACTGGTACCAGTCTTCCTTAGGATTATGTGCATAATTATCTTTGCATAAGAGTATTCTTACCAGAGGCATAAAAATTAGTCTACTGGCTTTGCTATGAAAACGAAAACAAAGTATCTTCTCAAACAAATATATCAGAAAAGCCAGATACTCCATATTCTTGAAGGACCTAATCCAATAGAAAACAAGAATATAATTCTAAATGCCAGCCAATCCAGGTGCAATGCAGGTTGACTGCCTGCCCCAAATTAAGCCAAATACGAGCATGTGCTTTGCTGTTACTATTGCATACTTTATTTCTTGTAGAAGTACTACACACACTCCAGTGCTGTATCAAATCAAAACAAGAGGCTGAACACACTGTAGAACTTCAACAACTATCTTCAAATTAGAAGAAATAATTTTGCACATAAAGCAGACCGGTTTTGTAGTTGGCTGGTTTTAGCTGAGGTTGTTCTGTAAGGTAAAGAATATAAAGAAATCTGGCTATAGTACTGTGATTTTCTGAATATATATATCCTTCCATAGGATTCATTCTGATTTAGTTAAACTTCAAATCATGCTGTAAAAGGGTGGGAATAATTTATTTGTGTACTGACTGGACAGTGTGTTTTTTACTCTTTTGTTACAGACACAGTAACTCACATTGTTCACTCTAGTATTTTTTTTCCTGATAATTTATATCAGCCTCTGATTTTTTTTTTTTGATTTTTTTTTTTTTTTAGATAAATGAAGTTAAAATGTTGGCTTGGAATAATACACATTTATTTTAATAAATTTTCAATATATATTTCTTTGATATACCTACATAGAATATCTATGCCCAAGTAATAGCTCCATACAAACTAAATAACTAAAAAGAGAAATAATGAGGTGGAAGGAAGATGTACATTGCATGTTGTTGGCTCCTTCTCCTTATGCAGAATATATCTGGTTTTATAAAATTTATACAAGTTCCTTATACAAAACAGGTTCTTATTATTACCAAATTATCCACCCATGATATAATTTTTGCTGTAGTAATAAATTGCTGTAGTCACCAGATGATGGTTAGCTCCCCAAAAGAACCAGAAATTAGAAATGTAGGGCAGTCTGCTTCCCTGAAATGTGCAATACAAACCAGCATTCTTTAAAGACTTTGGTTGAGGGGGTTTTTTTAACTGCAAAATGCAGAAGTGAGGTTAGCAAGTTAAGGGCACTGTATCAAGAGCTGATTAATAGCCTCTGAGTGAGCAAATATGTGTCTGCCATCCTACAGCAAAGGCCATATATTACACTATCACTTTCATCCCAAACTGCATCTTAGCCCAGTGACAAGAATAATTTCTGACAAGCAAGAAATTCATCTAATACAAGAGATATAATTTGCAACAGCAGAACTGCTGAATGACCTGAGGACCTGAGACTTACTCTTAGGCAAAGTACTAAGGCTTTATCTAACAGTGCCAGTGTTTGTCACCTCTGAAAGGAGCTGAAGAAAATGACATTCAAAGTCAGCACTTCAGCTGATTGCAAGATGTACATTCATGTAGCTTCTTCTAAATCAAATAAGCCCATGGTAGATATCTAAGAAGCCCAATAAATGATGAAAATTGCTTTCACTGCAGAAATAATAATGTGTTGGAGAAAGTGTTAGAAACAGTATTACTTTTAGAACTATACTACAAATTCCAAGATGTCGATAAGTTGTTTGAAGCAAGTACAGTCTATTTACCCTATTATACACACAAACTGTTTGTTTGGCTTTCAGATCGCACCAGGTAAAATAATACATTTTATTTTGGAATGCACAGTTCTTCAGATAAGTTACTTTGTTACTAAATTGCCTTTTCCCCCCATTTGACTTAATATTAAATGTAACAGATCAAATGAAATGAATAATTTTATGGCTTTAAAACTTTACTAATTGAAAACTGCTCAGTGAAGCTTAAGTTCTGCTTTTTGCAGTGAATGTAGTCTTTATATTCACTGCAATAGTACCTGAAATTGAAAGAGACAGGAAAGAGATTATTTTGTGAACTAGTGTTTGGCTTAGTACAGACTCTAACTCATAAATTCTAAAGCATTTGCATTAAGTTAACCCAGTATTTTCATTCTGGTCATTTAATAACACCAATTTGTCTTGTACGCTTCTCAGAACTTTTGCTGTTTAGAAGGTCAAAAAATCTCACAAGGCCTTTGGCATCTCAGGATTCTCGGAAAGCACAGACATGACACAGAACCAAGCAGACTTTCTATAACCTGCTAACAGGAATTATATGTGTCTCGGTGTACATTTGACATAGATTCGATGAGTCTGAAATTAGTGACAATGTCATCATTAGAACAGGATATTTTGATCAGAATAAGAAGCATTTATTAAAAAAAAATTGTTCCTACTCATTTTGGCTATTAGATATCTTTATAAATATCCACAGAAATCCCAGTATCTCTGAAAAGATAATCTTTCTCACTTCCCATCATTTTGCGTGGTAAATGAGAAAAGATTCAGATCCAGGAAGCATTTGATGCTGTCTTTATTGTTGAGAACTGTAGTAAGAGTGATGGCAGAAAGGAAAGGAAAACAGTCTACTGGAATCCTCTGTTCTGAGTTGAATGCTTAGGTTCCATGTAATTCATAGCTAATGCTCCACCAAAAGGAAGCATAGCTTTCAGGCTGATAGGAAGCTGTGTAAGTTAGCCAAGCATTCATTAAAAAGAAAAGAATCAAGCAGGTTTAAGAGACTGACTGGTGAGAGGAAAGCATCTGCCTATGGCCAGTCAGGAGCTTCCATCTGTGTACCATCCTGATTTTCTGAGTCTGTACTAATCTCCACCATGTGTTAAGCCAGAGCAGGTGTCCTATGCCCTGAACAGCTATGATATATGGGATTTACCTTCACAGCTAAGCTCTGCTTGATGTGGAGAAAGAATTTTCACTATTTCTTTGTCAATTGCTATACAGGAGATGTCTTGACAGACTTCTGTACCATTGCATTTGGCTTGTTATTCAGTGATTTCTGCAAATATCAACTAGAAAAACTTCCAGGGCTGCATGAGATCTAGATGCCTACGGCTCAAGGTGGCAGCCTAGCCTGACCTTCAGTACATGTGTGCTGGATGAATTCCATCAAGTACGTTTGAAGAGCTCGACTTCATGTGTGCTTGAATTCACTTCCCATCTGTAAAACAGAAAGCAGCACTCCTCTGCTTAGCTCACAACACCATTCTTAGGATAAAGTAAGCATTGAAATTCATGTTGCAATCAAAAGTAAAGTGTTTCAGTGCCAATCAATAAAGGCTGAATAAAACAGAATCTGTATAGCCCCTGAATTCTTTGACAATGCAGTGCTTAGGGAATGTTAAATGCTTAGAGTGCAAGAAGCCAATTGCAGTAACACTCAGAGAAAAGTTGTAGGCAGAAAGTGACAGAATTTTGCCTGGCCCTGGACTCCTTTGTGCTCTTTCTACATTATAAACACAGAATCAAGAAAACAGCTTCTACATACAGCACTTGCCTTACGGGTGGGAGACAGGGTACTTCTAAATCAAGTGTCCTACCTGCAAGGCCCCAACCTTATGAAACAAGCAATCTGACTATTTAAGTTATTGTGCCCACCCTAACCACGGAAAACTTATATGGTTAATCAGCATTGCCACAAGGTAAAATAAATAAAAAGTTCTTGGAAATGGAACCTTTTACTGGAATCTTTGTCCTAGGGAGGATGGAAATCAGGCTCAGCTTTTTTCTGCAAGATGGCTACTGCCCCCTTCCTATCTGTTATTAGTTAGGCTCCTTCAGAAAAGATATTTGCTTCTGAGTCACATTTACAATTTATATCTTTAATAATCTAAATTAATTTGACAATAGTGCTGGCATATTTTTAACATATAGAAAAAATCTCCTTCAAAAATGCTTTCCTTGTTTAAATACCTGGCATCGGACTTCATGAATAAAGATGCATAGAAGAAAGCCTAGACTCAGAAATGATGGGGGGGACACACCAAAAGTCTATATTTACCTTTCTATCATAGACATGCCAATGACAAAGCATTATGGATCCTACTACTACACCAAAATTAAGAATTTTCTAAGAGAGTTCTCTAATTTCATATTAGCTTATTCCCCCTCTGAAGCAGTGATTACTGCATGGACTGAAACATAAAAATGGGAAAAACAGCAGGCTTCATCAGTTTCAAAGGAATCAGCATTATTGGTGTTCCATGCTAGAAAAATGTGCCAGCAATAACAGTGAGTTAGGGTAGGAAAAGTATATATTTCATACGCACCTAGTATTTATGTACTGCACAACTTCTTTTCAGATAATCTGTATTTTCTTTGAATAAAAAGAAATTCTTTTTGTATTTTGTATTTGAAATACAGCCTGTAGTTAGTTTACATATCATCTGTAATTCTGTGTTTCAGTGCCACCAGATAAAGTAATAAACATTTCTGCCTGAAATAGAATCTTCTCAAAATCCATGCCTTTAATTTGGCAAAGCATTGTTGAAAGCTTAAATAAATGTTCCCCTGTTTTGAGTGGTAGTTGTATGGATTAATTCATAGAATCATAGAATAGTTAGGGCTGGAAAAGACCTTAAAATCATCTAGTTCCAACCACCAACCCCCATACCCCCCATGGGCTGGGATGCCTCACAGTAGACCATGTCCACAGGTTACCAAAAAGTGATTATAATTGTTTAACTAATGTATCTCTTTTGACTTGCATTTCCTGGCCATGCTATTAATTGTGGCTGTTCAAATTCTTAAGTTTATCAGCACTTGTTTCAGATCTGTAATTTTATAGATCTGTTATTTGGAAAGTTTCCACATTGAGAAGATTTAGTAAGAAATTCAAATGCCATTTGTATAGAATAGGGATGAATATTCTGTCGCACAAGTATACATTACAAGTTAAGGTCAGCATTAGAGTAGTTCAGAAGGTATTTAGTGCACTATATGCAATGAGTCACACACAGCATGATACAAGATAATTAACATTTATTTGCTAGTTTGTCACTCTCCAGAGTCAAATAAACACCTTCATTTTCAGAATTGATGATAGTTTGTACAGTTAAAATCAGTTTTGAGGCACTGCATTGGAAACAGCTATTTTGGCTTGCAAAACAAATAGCTTTTAGCATCCAGCATGCAAAAATTATAGCAGAAAAATTGTATTCCCAGGCATCACAATATTTTCATGTCTGACAAGTCAGAAAAATTGTCTGTGACCTTTTATGGATAATGATGTCCCAACATTTGACCATGTTATAGGAAACCATTAAATCCTTCACAGTTAGTGAAAAAAATGTTTTTTTGTGGTGTCTTCAGAAAAATCCAGCTACATAATGATCTGATTTTTTTTCTTTCCCTATACACAAAACTCTTAGAAAATTGGGATATTTTTTTTGGCGTGTTTTAAGATTTCCAGTCATAATACTTCTAATCAATAGTAAAGTATTTTGACAAGGTCAGCTCTAAGAAAAATATTTTCTTAACCTCTTTGCTGGTTTCCTTGTATTCATCTGTAGGGTCTCCTGTGACTGAGATAAATTTTTGTGCAGAAAGGGAGAAGATCAATTTTCATTCTAATTCTTGCAGGACCATATGTGGAAATCTGTAATAGACCTAATATTTCCCAGACTTGATACATTGAAATTAAACATTATGAAACTAATGTTTTCTAATTTAGAGTGCTATTGAGCATTTCTAGAAGAAAGGTAACCTTACAGTGGAGGTAAAATACATGAGTGTTAATCCTAATCGTGCCAGTCACCTTGGAATGGAATAATTGCATAGAGCTAAAAGTAGGCGGTCAGAGTGGAAACACTATTTCTAACAGGCAATATATGGTAATTTCAAGGTACGGAAAGCTTTTCTCAAGTGAAGTCTACATAAGAAGTCAATTAAGAGTAAAAAAATCCAAACAACAAAGCATAAAAGTCATTGAAGTATTTCTTCAGCTATTGCTTTAAAAGTATTGTTTCAGTTTCAGTTATTTACATTTGATATTTAAAATACAATCAGCTTAAATCTTCAAACACAAAGTGGTTTTATAGCAAAACTGGCTGTTTTGATTCAAAGAGAACAAAATAACAGTTGCTTACATAGAATCAGAATAGTTTGGGTTGGAAAGGACCTTAAGATCACCTAGTTCCAAACCCCTGCCATGGACAGGGACACTTCCTACCAGACCATGTTGCTCAAGGCTCTGTCCAACCTGGCCTGGAACACTGCCAGGGATGGAGCATTTACAACTTCTTTGGGCAGCCTGTTCCAGGGCCTCACCACCCTCACAATGAAGAACTTCTTCCTTATATCTAAACTTAACTTCCCCTGTTTAAGTTTGAACCCGTTACTCCTTGTCCTATCGTTACAGTCGCTGATGAAGACTCCCTCTCTGGCATCCTTGTAGACCCCCTTCAGATACTGGAAGGCTGCTATGATGTCTCTACATAGCTTCTCTTTTCCAGGCTGAAAAGCCCTAACTTTCTCAGCTTGTCTCCATAGGCGAGGTGCTCCAGCCCCTGATCAGCTTTGTGGCCCTTCTCTGGACTTGCTCCAACAATTCCATGTCTTTCTTATGTTGAGGACACCAGAATTGCACACATCCAAGTGGGTTCACTTGGATATCATACAATACCAGCCTGTTATTCTGACAAGCTTTGAATTATCATTAATTCAGACAGACCTCTTTGGAAGATGCTTAGTCACTGATAAAAACCTTCATATAAATCCACAAAATTCTCCCACTATTATTTGAGAAGTGAGAATTATGCTTAAATGAATTCTGGCACCTGTTTGAGAAGAACGTTTTTCCTGAAGTAATGCCTGTGTAGAAATAGTGAATGTCAGACTGATATCTCTTTATTCCAGCAGGGCATAACAATGTATCATCTGTATCTAACTTGCCATGGTATTGTAATGATTCATTATCACATACAGCTCCTTCTACATTTTAAATGAGATCTTCGAAGAATGTGCAAAACTGTAATTGGCGAACTCACGTTTGTGTTACAGTTAATCCGGTTAGGTTTCACATGGGTAAATCAATTACCCTAGATCCTAAATTAACAGATTTCCTGCAAAGCAGAGTTTAAAGCTTCCCTTTTACCTGCTTTTAAATTTGCAATATTAGCAAAAGTAGTGAGAAAAGTAATTTAAGTAAATTTTTTTTTATTAAGAAGTAATGTCCAGAGAGACCAATGACCACAAACATTAATTTTCTGACAAGAAGCAACTTTCAAGGTTTGTTACGATGTACTTGAGTCCTCAACAACCATAACTCAATAAAAAAAATAAATATTTGTAATTCAGGAAATCTGCTGATGGGAAAGAATGCCTTACCATTCTCTTCAGGCCTTAGCCACAGGTCAGAAAGAGCATGCAATATACAAACATCATAAAATATTTTTGAGGACAGTTTTATGTACCTTGGAGACATGTCAACAAAGAAAAAACATAAACTAGTTCATTTTAAATGGAATTTGTAGAGAAAATATTTAAATTAATGAGGATTTTTGTATATTAACTAACATTTTTTTTGCATATGAACTAAATTTTACTCTGAGATATAAAACCATTGAGTGTGCTTTGATGGTAAAAACAGTTTTACATCCTCCCACATAAAACTCCCTAAATTTCTATTGTATTTCTGAATTGAATGCAAAAATGAAACATGTTATTAACTAGGTATACCTGTACGGAAGTTTCAGTTCAGCTAGTTTTCGTCCATATTATTTCTTTTCAGAACCACAAAATACTATTATTCTATTAAAATCTCACAATTAATTAAAATTTTAGTTATTTTAAAAATATTTTTACATATATTATTCTTATATTTTCATTTAGTAAAATGGGAAGCAATTAATGTAAGTATATATTTATCTGGTTTTTACATGGAGAAATTTAGAAATTAAGGCAGAAAAGTACCAATCCTATTTCAAACTGGAAGTAGTAAGAGACAAAAGCAAGAGAAAATGAAAGAAACATAATGAGAGCTATGTTCATACTGGATTGCGTATCTCTACAAATCATTCTTAAGGCTCATAGCTTTAATTTTACAAGGGCAAAAGTATCCTTCCAGGTTCCAGATTTGTTTGCTTTTTCAAACATAGAGTTCTAAAATATAGTACTAAAACTAAGCTGACAAAATTTGAAGCCAGAGGAAAGAACATGGCCTTCATATATTTATTTTATAATTCTAGAGGCATTCTTGCAAAATTAGTTAGAAATAGAAATAAATTGTATTTCAGTTTTAATTAAGATACAAGAGCAGTAAATTATAAAGATGGAAATGGCCTGAAGGGAATAGAAGTGTTTGTTATTTGCCTTTTTACAACAGTAAGTGGAAAGCAAATATAAAATGTTACAAAGACCAGACAGAAGACTTAATTCTCAAAGTGATGTTTAGTCTTCATTTAGGCAGAAATATCCAGGAATGTAAATCCTATAACTTTTACCTGTTCTTCTCAGAACGTCTGAGTAACTTTGGACTTTGTTTCAAACGCATGATTCTTTCAGATCCCAAACATCTGTTCCAGCTCAATGATTAGTTTAGCCTTGATCTGTATTACAAGTTGCATTAAATTGGGTGCTTTGCATACAAATTCTCTAAGGAGTTTGATTTGGTAGGGGAAGAGATATCACACAGTATCAGTATCAGAACTGAATTTTACAGAAAACAGAGATTAACATCTCATTTCAGAAAAAGAGTTGTAGGAGAACATTGCATCAGAGGAATCTTTTAGACTGTACAGAAATCTTGCAACATACTTAATGCTGTGATTTTGTCAAGTTCTATTAATGAGTTGCAAATTTCCATATATTAGGGAAAGAGGTAGATATGAGATGGTTGGTATATACCAGGTTTTATTACACTTACTCTAAAGGAGCTGCAATTGGGTAGTTTGGACTATAAGTCTATAACATGAAACAGAAGATAAGCTATGTTAATTCTACAAATGTGTGTTATGACTGACCACCTTTTCTAACTTTGCCTGCTGCATTTTAAAATAAATATGAATGGTTTATTTGATGCAAAATACAGGACTCGGTTCTGTTATATTCATTTTACCAAATCCAAAGCCATCAACAGGATTTCTTGGATGGGTGAAATTAGGAGGGGTTTAGGCATATATTACAATTTATTTTTCTGATATTTTTTTTTTTGTGCATCTCCATCTTACCGTCACTTTAGCACTTCTTATGGAAACTTGGCTGTGGCAATTATGAACTGAAGCAAGTTCTTTATTGGTGTACAGCAGAAGACCTGTGTGAGACCTGTACTTTAACAGAGCAGCTCCTTCTGCCTGCCTGTTACTGTTAATGATGTGTAATTTATGGAAATAGTAGATAGTAATTTCTAATCAGCAAAGCTGCAGCTAATAATGCTGGAATGTATCATACAGAATTGATGTCAGATTTATGAAAAATGGAATTGACAAGTAAATTTTCTCCGATTAACAGCAGTAATATCTTGTTTTATAAAAGCATTCAGTCTATTCAGTAACACGCATAAAAAAAATTGTTAAAATCTTATTCTGCTTATTAATTATTTGTTAATATAGGCCTAATAATTCTTGGACAACAAACATTCAGTGTGTGAATGGTGTGCATTATATCTGAACATCTTAAAATGTACATTTTAATACTTTAATTCTTAATATATGAACTAATATCCAACTTAAAGTAGTTATATGGAGTAATAGGAAAGGAAAATTCCCTGGATTTTATATCGTAATTGCCCAGATTGTCATTACTATCTATTCTAATCATGACAGCGAGCAAAAGAAGAATTAAAAATAATACACTGCTATTAGCATTACACAACTTTTTTGTGAAGGTTGAATGGATAGAAATGATTTTTTGAAATCACAAGAAAAGGTTTGAAGTTTCCAATGACACCAAGTTGTGTGGTTTGGTTGATACACTGGAGGGAAGGAATGCCATCCAGACGGACCTTGACACGCTTGTGAGGTGGGCTGATGCCAACCTGATGAAGTTGAACCATGGCAAGTGCAAGGTCCTACACCTGGGTTGGAGCAA
>JARCZZ010019510.1:0-15411 GCA_030323915.1 Brotogeris chrysoptera | reverse complement strand
AGCCCAGCTCTCTCAGCCTGGCTCCAGAGCAGAGCTGCTCCAGCCCTCGCAGCAGCTCCATGGCCTCCTCTGGACTCTCTCCAGCAGCTTCATATTGAGTTTCTGATCGACCAACATCCCCAGGATATACCATATACCTGAAGGTTCCACTGGCTTTCAACAAGGCAGGCAGATTTATCTAGGGTTTCAGAGGAAACCTGCATATACTTTCACCCTTTTCTTTGTGGAAGCCACTGCTTTACTGCTTTGGCTGCACAGAAACCATGTGCTGTGAACGTACCTACAGAGCTTCTCCTCTGTCCAGCATCTTACCTTGGCAGGAGGGATAGGAAGGCTGGAAGGCACCACTGACTTGTTTGTGGTATGTTTATCCCTGGCTGGAGCAAGTCTAACTAACCTGGTTTTAAAAGGCAGGATCCAGTGGTCTGTAGCTATCTCCCCACATCTGGCACCGGGAGATCAACACGAGAGGGACACAAAGAGGTTCACAGTGTGGTCCATGAGACCACGAAGTGCTCCTCTGTCTTCCAAAGCCCCTCTTCCTTGTGAAGCCTTGCATGGCAGTGGTGGGTTTGCTGCTGGTGCTGAGCCCCACTCACCTTCTTGTCCCTCAGGAGTCCTTTTGATCTCTCAGCACTGTGCTTGTTCTTGGCATGAAGCTTCCTCTTGGCTCCAAGTGTGGGAAGAGTGCTCCTGCAAGTGCCCTGTAGGCAATGCCACCCCTTGGTAGTCCTGTGTGCTGTGGTTATGGATCCCACTGAGCAGGATGTTCTCCTGTTCCCTTTGGCAGACATGTTGGACAGATTAAAGGGCATTTTTCCCTGAGCTTTGGTTTGCTGCCTCTTTGAAGGTCTGGGCAGAGTGCACCTCATTCAGTCCTGCTCTGGCCTCTCTGCTGGTCCCTGCTGGGAGCTGGCCACATGAACATGTGAACTGGCTCCACAGGAACTGGCCTACCCGTTTTAAGGTGCCTTAAAATGAGTCTTTGGCTCCCATAAATACCTGTGGTGGCCTTTCAGCTGTGAACAGGGGAAGCTCCTCTGAGAAACTGCTTTGTGGCTCGAGCCCAGCTTGGCAGGGTTGTCCTCAAGTCTAACCGCTGGTCTGTCTCTCTTTCTTTTCTGATCAGCTCGAAGTGAAGGTGGTCACCACTGAGAGAGCAAAGCATTTCTACAATGTCCAGGAGATTCCTGTCACCCTCTACAGCGATGAAGATGAATGGCAGGTGAGTTGTGCTTCCATGGGAGGCTGCAAAGGCTTTTGCCCCATTCCCAGCAGCCACAGGTTTTGTAATTCAAGTACCTTTGTCATGTGCTCGTGCCTGCTGCTTCCAGAGGGCTAGTGGGTCGTGCTGAACAGCAAATAGAAGTGCTTCATTGCAGGAGACCACATCTGTTTGTGTTTTAATCCTGGGCCAAGGCTTGTTTCTTTGGAGCACTGTGTGCAGTTCTGGTGTCCTGAGCTTAAGAAGGACATGGAGCTGTTGGAGCAAGTCCAGAGGAGGCCATGAGGATGATCAGAGGCTGGAGCACCTCCCATATGGAGCAGGCTGAGAACATTGGGGCTGTTCAGCCCAGAGAAGAGAAACTGCGTGGAGACCTCAGGGAAGCTCTCAGTGTCAGAACGGGGCTACAGGGATGCTGGAGAGGGACTCTTCATCAGGAACTGCAGCGATAGGACAAGGAGTGATGGGTTCAAACTGAAACAAGGGAAATTCAGGTTAGACATTAGGCACAAGTTCTTCCCTGTGAGGGTGCTGAGGCACTGGCACAGGGTGCCCAGAGAAGCTGTGGCTGCCTTGTGTCTGGCAGTGTTCAAGGCCAGGTTGGACGCAGGGGCTTGGGGCAAGCTGCTCTTGTGGAAGGTGTCCATGCCTGTTGCAGGGGTTGAAACTGGATGAGCTTTAAAGTCCCAGCCTGTGATTCTATGATCTTGCTCTGAAGTGATGCGCTGGACGTGTCTGGATACCTAACAGCAGCAGCAAGGCCAAGCCTAGCTGATGTCCCCAGTGAGCAGCAGGGTGTGGCAGGAGCTGCTCTGCAGTGGGCAGACTCTGGGCATTGGGCTCAGTAGCCACCTTTGCTCCAGGTGGCAAACATGAATTTAGGGTAATTCAGCTGTAATGATGCTGTTTGAGCACGCACGAGTAGCCCAGCCTGGCAGTGAAGCTATCAAAGAGGGAAGGGAGGGCTGGGGGTGAAGAAGGAGCCTGTGCATGCATCTGAAACCTCAGAACTTTGCAAGGCACCAGGAGAACCGTTTCTCACCCGTCGCTCCAGTCTTGCATGTGTGGTGGTTCGTGGCTCTGCTTTGGCTCTCCTGACTTGCAAAGCCCAGCTTTTACTTGAATGGAATATATAGGATTTACCAGTTAAAAATCTGCAAGAAACTTCCACAGAATACTGACAAGCTGAGGAGCTGTTTTTCTAACTGAAATAAAAAATCATAAAACTATATCCTTTTTTTAAATAGTACAAATGACTTTAAATCAAATTAAGGTACATCCTTAGTACGAACATCAGCCTTTTAGGTGGTTACAAACATTAGAGGTCAGACATGGTCAAACATGTTAACACTTTGATCAGATTAAAATATTTTTCTTGCTACAGTTATATAATTGAGTTTAGACCCGAGGGGGTTTTCTGAACATTGTTATATCTTGTACCATGTGGTAGTTAAATGGTAGAAGGAGCACTTACAAGTTCCTTTAAGTTCCTTTTGTAAATAGGTTTATAAAAGAGGGGAATGAGCCATGCTGCCCCGTATGCAGGGCACAAGCTCTCCCCGCTCCAGTCGATGGCAGAGCTCCCGGGGGAGCTCTTCACACCTTCTGTGCACCTCTGTTGGGTGAGGTGTGTGCAGGCAGAATTCAAAGGTTCTATGTAGAAAATTGAGGCACTGGACTTTCTGTCTGTGTGAGAAAAGAGATCCAAGAGCCTCTGTTTCTTTGGAAAACAGATATTGCCTCATTTTCTTAATTATGAAGTTGTCTAACCAGAGCTGATGCAGGAGCAGGAGGGTGCTTGTACCTTCCCAAGCTCTGCACATCTCAAGTCCCCAAATGAGGCTGCAGGTTCCAGTGTTCAGAGCCTGGTCCCTGTGGTCCAGCAAGCTCCTTGAGCTTTGTTCCTGCTTAGAGGGTTTGAAATGTCCTCTTGGGCAGGGCACGATGAAAGTGCAGTTACTGCTGGCCTGGGGCCACAGGTCCCACATGAGGTCAAAAAGCGTGGAGCTGAAATCCTCCTGCTGCCCTTCGCTAGACAGAAGCAGCTGAGCTCCGGGACGTGGTGACTTTTGCTGCTCCATCCCTTTGCAGGAGGAGGCTGTTGCCCCTGCAGCAGTTGGTGGAAGGAAATCTGCAGCTCAGCTGCTTCCGTGCGGAGGTCTTTCTTTCTGTCCCAGCTTGCAATGTCAGGGCAATGGTTTAGTGATGCTTTTTCTTGTGTTGAGTTTGGATCCTGTTGAAACCAGTGGGAAAACTCCCTGGAGCCGCCATGTGATAGGGATTTGTTGCTGTGCGTGAGAGGGCTGCTGCATCCCTCTCCAGATGTGGTGCATGGAGGGAGGGCAGCTGCAAGCTACCAGTAGCTCTGCACATTCCCAGCGGTGTCTGCAGCATCCCAGCCAGGTTCACTGGCATGGGGTTTGTGCTATGGGACCTCACTGGGACAGTGCTCTCTCCCCATGGATTGTTATATTCCCAGCAGAACGTATTTGGAGTGCAGTGCCTGCTGATGGATGTCCTGGCAGATGCACAGATGAGTAACTTGTTCCCTCCCGACCAGAGTGAATCCACTAATTCCAGCTCTTCTACCTAACTTGAAATAGGGTAATGGTGAAAATAACTTTTTTCTATTAAAGCATGATGGTGGATAGGTGGATGTACCAAGGCATAGGGCTTCCGAGGTCATTTATTGCATGTCTGATTCAGCCTTGGTTCCCCCCCAAGGAAAATTCTTGTGTTAATTTCTGAGTTCATATCACACCCTCAATTTTGAAGCAGAACTTCCCTTTGAAATAAATTAGAGAGTTCTGCTTGAGAAGCAGTGACATGATACAGCACTGCCTGTGTGTGGTCTAATATAACCTTATTTTTAAAATGGTTGGGAAGGCAAACAAGAGAAGGAGAAATGTCACAGGGGAAACAAAAAGCAAGTTTTATGTAAATCTGTGCATGTGAATGAGTGTGCATGTGATTCAGATAGTTCAACAATATCTGCTCTCCCACTGGGATTCCTTCAAGGGCTACCCTGGAACTGGCTTCCCAGGCACGGGATGCTTTGTCAGTGGGGAGTTGCTATGAGTTGTGTATGGTAGAGGCGCTGTTCCTGCAAGTTTCCAGCTGTTGCTGTTTGTGAAGTGTTATTAGCTCAAATGATTGAGAATTTGGAGAGAAAAGCAAAACCCTCGCATCAGCCCAAGCTCCCAAAGCTCCTCCATGTTAATGATTAATACATTTGAAGTTGTAACTGTGAAGTACAAAGTGATTTGGGGTTGAGCAGCACATGGCATGTGCCTTAACCAGGAAAAGGGAGTGTGGGCATTTGCTGTTCCAATGTACTCGTTCAAACAACCACGTGTGTTCCTGTGACTAAACAGCCATTGCAGGCTCTGTGGAGATGACTCTCTTGACTGCTCTCGCAGTTCATCTGTGAAAGGCCAGATCCTAATCACAGGCTGAATCCCTCTCTATCTGTAGCGTGATCTGCAAGTGAAGCAGGTTTTCAGGATACGGGTGGTGTGAACTGCACGCCTGAGATTGCAGTCTGGTCCAGACTGTGTGTGTCTGCATGTACAAGACATGATGGTTATTGGTAGAGCACAGTGGAGTGCTGAGAAATTTCAACAGTTTGGGAGAAACATCTACAGATTACCATTGATTTCACATCCACACTTTATAGAATCACAGAGTGGTTTTGTACAAGTTGGCCTTTGAGCCTCTCACTAATTCACCATAGGGAAGGTGAAGTAAAGACCTCATGTATGCTCACAGGAGGCTGTGCTGGACAGGGTGGTTTGTATGTGCTACTGTTAAGTTACTAAAATCTCCTCCACCATGTGTGAGTTAAAGAAATCCTTAAGGATTGTCTCCTCCTGTCTGTTGCGTTGATTTGAAGAGGGACTAGATGCCAGACATCCTCTTGCAGAGGTCATTGCCGCTGCGGGAGCTTCTCTCCATCCCGCCTCTCCGAGGGTTTGAGCTGTCCACGCCATCACGTAACACCTCTCCTTCCATTTGCTATGCACTTCCTTGATTTCCCATGCCTTTGCTGCTCCAGCTCGCTGCTCTGGGTGCTGGGAGATGGCTTACATCAGCATCTCTCCCAGCCTGATGTGTATGTGCTCTTACCTCATCATTTACCAGTGGTGGGTGGAGGGCACAGAAATAGGAGAGGATGTACAAGTTGCTTCCTGAGCTCTTTGCAGAGACACTGCAGCAGGGAAAACTCCTCAGCTTGACCAAATCCCAGGTAGTACCAAGCTGGGACCTGTGAGTCCCCGCTCCCCACAGACTCTTTCATGTGCTATTCTTCCAAATCTCTCTATAACATGATATTTGCTTATTAGTCTGTGTGTCTGGAGGATGAAACAAAGGTTTGGTAGGAGGTTGGGTGACTCAGAGGATTGGTAACAGGATACAGAGCTGTTCATTTCTGAGTTTCCAGTTTTAATCCAGCTGAATCAGTAAAGCCCGAGTGGCTGCTCTGTCTGCTGGCTTGTCCAGTGATCTGTCCGGGAGGGCACAGCTCCCTCCGGCCCCCAGGCAGGGTGAGTGTTCCATGGTGTGGATGAGGATTTGTTCTGGGAACCTGCAAAGTCTGTGCCAAACCCTCTGTGAGTATCAGGTCTTCATCCTCACCTCAGGACAGCCCATTCAGCACATGGTGCCGGCTCACAAACCCACCTACTTCATGTCTTTAAGGAAGTGATTGCAACATCATGTGCTTCTGACTCTTGATTACAGCAGGATCCTTTTCTTGGTCACCTCCCAGGGATCTTGGACCAAGGGCTCTCACCTTCACCTCCTTATGGTGCAAGTTATCCCTGCTCTGTCCTGTGGGATCTCTCTGATTTTTTTGCCTTTAGGTCTTTATAATTTATGACCATTCCCAAAGTTATGAAGGACTATTTCACCACCAGTGCCTCTGTGAAGTGGTTTCATGGAGAAAGTGAGACAGTTGGACAATACTGAGAATGAGGAGGGTTGGCAAAAGATGGCAGAGTTAATGGTACCCACCCAGAGGATACTGCTGGCTGGAGGTCCTGGGCAAGAGGTCACCAAAGCGGCTTTAAACCACTGCTCCTCTCCCGGCCACCGCTTCTGCGCTAAAGACAGCTCAGCTGCAAGGAAAAGAATCTGGTTCATTGTGTTTCATGGGGTCCCAAAATTAGTATTTTGTTAAAGAAAACAATAAACTCAACAATGCTGTGGTAAGTTTTTGAAACCAAAGTAAAGCTGGATCCTAGAATCTGGAGCACTTTTCCCCTCCGGTTATAACAACTTTACATTTGATTAAATGATAGGCAGAAAAACATCTCAACAGTATCTCCTTTGTTCCATTGAGAATCTGGAACTATAATATACAAAGTACATGTCTGCCTTGAAGAGCTATGCAGTAATCATGGACTGACCAAAAAAAGCTCCTTTTTTAAGTGATTCAGCTTGTCTGCTCTATCTTGAATTTGTTTGCTGCTGCGGTTTGCTCCAAGGAGCAGCAGACATGAGTGTAAACAGAGGTTCTCCTCTGATAGAGCTTAACACTAAAGTAAAATGTGAAAGCCCAAGATCGTAAAAGTCTGCTTGACTCAGCATGAGGGGATTGCAGTGATAAACACGCTGTGAAAGGAGGGCTGGGAATACGGTATTCCCAGCAAAATGCTCAGGAAGGCTGAGGAATGTAGATTTTTTATTCCAACACTGAGGACATGGCACTGCAAAGACCGCTTTCATGTTTAGGAAATAAACCATCCTAAGATCTACCACATGAAAAAGTGGTGTTCATAGCGTGGAGAGGCTGATGAGTTGGGTCTCGTTACATGCTGCGGCCTGGAGTTACTGGTGTGGAAGCAGAGATAGCAAAGAGGAGTCACCACCATCCACAGACCTTGCTTTGTGTGACTCTGCCCTAAAAAAGAAAGGGCAACTAATGTGGGAGGCAGTGCACAACCCCTGACACCAGCATAGCCGAGGTCGAGGTTTGGCCTTTGAGCTTTGGCTTCCTGCTGTAACTTAGAGTGGGGCATTGCCAGCTTTGAAATCCAGCTGTCCAAAGGAATACATGGAGTCAGAAATCCAGGTGAGGTTTTGCGGGATTGCATCTCTGTGCTGAGCGTTCCTTTGGGATGCCAAGTGATGTCACAATTCAGATACGCGCATGAACCCCAAGTCCAATGCAGAATAATAGAAGATAAAAACTAAAGGAACAAACCCACCCAAACCTTTTTGTTTGACTTTCCCTGATATAAAGCGATTTCTCCAGGGCTCTGCACCATATGAAACACATTATAAATGCTCTTGTAAAATCCACATCATTATACCACATGAAAGGCAGGGTCCTAAAAATAGCCACTCAGAGAGGATGCAGGCTAGTAGCAATTTCGGTGATCATGAAATAGTTGTGTTGACATCCCTGTGCATGCACACCCACAGAAAGCTTTGACTTTCGAATATTCTTAGCAACATTCGTGCTTTATGGAATTTTCCACATTCTAGTCCCAGGAATAGTCCCTTGCTCAGGGGTGTTCCCTCGGGATCTTATCCCCATGTTTCTGACTTGGATTTGATTGAGAAAATGGGTAAATCATTTTTATTTGTTTAATTTTGCATGAAACTCTTTCTTTGCTCAGTTTGACAGGATCGGTTGTATTTCCCTGTCTCCTGTCAATGGAAATACTTTATTTTCCTTCAGCAGATACGCACATCCCTGTATTTTGGAAGGATAACTGTCAAAATGTCAACCTAGAGCTTTAGGTAGCAGGAGGAGCTGCCACATCTACCCAGCCTTTGAGCTGCTGTAGTATTCAAAAGAAAGTAAATGAAGTCTGCAGTGATTATGCAGCAATGTATCCCCAACAAAAAAAGTTCTTCCTCATCCCAGCGATCAGGACTTGGCTTTTGTTTGGCAATCTGAAAGGATGCAGCCTCCTGGCTTTGGGCTTTGGCTGGGATAAACTGCGGTAGCTCTGGGATAGGCAACACAGTCCTGCCAACTGAAATCGCTTGATATCTTTTTGAAGAGCTCATCAGGTTTGATTTTTCTTGCTGTTGTTTTGGGTTTAGCTGGTTACTTGTTTGAAATCATCACTATAGGGATAGTTTTCTGTAAAGAGTGTTTGAATCTTCAGTGCTGATCTCATTTGCATGTTTCTTTTGTAAGTAGAGATGGAGATGCTGGAGTTGTATAGCCTCAAACACAAGGGTGGCTGAGAGTTTAAGCTTGGCCAGGGTTTTAAGTGTGTGGTCCCTCAAAAGCCAGTTGGAAGCAGTCTATTTCCTCAAAATAAGTTTGCTTTTGGAATTGGAGCAAAATCTGTGGCGGTAGCGAATGCAGTAATCGGGTGCTGAAGAAATGACATTGCTGCTGAAATAGCTGGCCTGAACATCCTGAAGTCTGAAGTTTCATTCAAATCAGATGGAGCTGTGGTTGTAATGGGGCAGGACACAAGCTCTTCCAGCGGTGCAACTCAGAGTGATTTACTGCGAGACAGAGTTGTTCTCTGCGTTGTTTTAACTTAAGGGCAGCTCTTGTCCCTCGTCCAGGTCTGTCCCTTTTCCAGTGGAAACAGGCTTCAAGTTTTTAGACGGATCAGTTGAATTCTTGCAGGATGTTACTGATTTTGAAGGACCAAATGTTGTAAAGTGACATGACAGAAATGTGTTTGCTGTTGCTAGTATAGGACTCTAAAAACAGCTGGACCAGGGGACATGGGAACACTTAGACAGGGCAGTGATTTTATCTAAACCTCGTAGAGTAAGTGCATTCACTTCTGCACAAAGTCAGCAGCGATGTAAGGGTAGATTTCCAACTAAGTGCTAAGCCATTTTGGCTCATGTTGGCATTCATGCTCTGTACAATATGACAGATACTGGTGGTTAGAAATAGCAAAAAAGCTTTTAATGTTTCTGGCTTGTAGTTAACATCATGCCTAAGCCCTTTTGTGTTTTTTGTAGTTGATTTGATAGCTGAAACCAGGGATATATCTGGCAATGTGAGTTTTTTACTATTCTGGTGAACTCTGTTTTTCCTGTAGGGAGCAGAATTCAGGTACAAACATCAAATGTGTGCTGGCTGGGACTTCTGGCAGCACTTGAAGACAAGGGTTGTTGTAGAAAAAAACCTCATTTCTACGCTTGAGGACAGAAAATTACCTCATCTATCAGTGCCAGTTGCTTGGTTATTGGCGTTTACTGGAAATAGCATATAACTGCATGCATAGATTTAAACTTGGCCAAAGATAATGTTTTAAAATTACAGTATTTCTACTGATCTAGTACATGGATCTGCATATAAATGCATGAAAGATCAGCTCCTGTATCCAAAAGCGTCACTCTTCATCCAAATTCGCTTCTAAAAGCAGTGCCATTCCTGGCTCCGGGCAGGAGCGTTGGTGTTTGCTGTGGGTAGGAGCTGCCTCTCTGCTGTCTGCTCCCCAGGGAGTTAGTTGGTTTGATATGGAGCCCAGCGATTCCAGGTGCCGTGTCAGACACATGTCAATAGCCAAATACACAAACATGAGTAGCACCACTTGTTTGTGTGTTAACACAGGATGTTCTCAAAATCAGGTAAGAAGTGAGGCATGGTACCAAGTTTTACAGCAGAGGAACCGGATAGTCTTGTAACTGCCGCGCAGGGCTGCGGCGGAGGAAGCGTGGTTTGATCCCAGCTCCTGCTCCCAGTCCCACAGGAGCTTGTTTTGCCGTGACTCAGTTTCCCTTAGGAGCGTTTTGGAGCTTTATCATTTCGTGTGCAAGCCCTGTTTGGAGAGCACTGCAGGGAAACCTGGTCTGGTGGAAGGTGTCCAGGCCCATGGCAGGGGATTGGAACTGGATGAGCTTTAAGGTCCCTTCCAACCCAAACCAGTCTGGGATTCTGTGAAAGCCACGCTGATACTGGATAAAAGCCCCATCAAATCCACCCCAGGCTGCTGTGAGAGGGGGTGTTTCAGAAGTGATCTGAGAAGGACTAGCCAAGAAAAGTAAGCTGTGCTGCCTGTAGACCATTTACTTCAAGATATTAAACCAATTGTAGTTTCATCATGTTTTAGCAAGTTGCAGGTGGTCCCAAGACCGCAGCTCCTTCAAAGCAATTGGCATCTTTTCTCTCTTTAAAGCAAATTTCCTTCTCAGCCTGAATGGTAGTTTCATAGAATGGCGTTAGTTGGGTGGGAATGACCCTTGGATGGTCCAACGTGTCTCAAATACACATGCCACACAAATCAGCGCTATTAATCCGAGGACAAAATGTCATTTCTTGTGTACCCGCTTGTAACATGCTGATGAGACCAACCTCCAGGACTGCGCAGCAGAGTTTTTGGGCACATGTACCAAACCCCTGGATGCATAATTCAAATTCCTTGTCATGAAGAATGAGTCTATTTATCTTGGAACCTTTTTTACTTAAACAGTAATCTCTAGGAAATCATTTGTTAACAGTAGTTAGCTGCCAGTTTGTCAGTTAATGGCTTGAGGCGAAGTCTGAAGCAAACGAAATCCTTTCCAGGGAGATGCTGCTGTCGCATGTGGTGCGGAAAGGTTTATACCAGAAAGCATTAGAGGAGGCGGTCAGATGAGTTCAGTCCAACTTTTAGAAGCATGAGGAAACTCTGCACAATGGGGTAGGGAAGGCTGTTTTGCGAGTGCATCCATTTGTGAGATATTAAAGCCATCAATTGTGCCCATGTCAACTTCTAAGCCTAAAGTTTTCCTTACTGGAGGCTCCAGGTGTGAGCGTGCTGAGGCCAAAACCACATGTGTTCCTGGCGGCTGGGGCTCTGCCTCATGCCCTGTGCAGCTCTGCATCCCAGGCATCCTGTGCAATTCTCTGCATCCCATCCCTCTCTGAATCTCTGCATCCCAGGCATCCCGTGCCTCTCTCTCTGTATCCCAGCCCTTTCTGCATCCCAGTCACAGGGGCAGCGGGGAGGGAGAGCCGGGGTGCATTGGGGTGTCTGCCAGGCAGCAGTGTCCTCTAGCTTCTTAGGCATTACCTAGTCTCTGTAAAGGTCTAGCCGGGAGTTTCAGTTAGGTAATGAGAGTTATCTGATCTCTCTTTAATCTGAGCAGCATCACTGCAACGTGATAACCTCACATTGCCGTTGATCTTGCACTCAGTGCTGCAAGGGAGAAAAGTAGCAAGAATGGGTGAAAATACACTGGTAAAGGAGCTGAGGAAAGTTGTCCTATTCTACACCAAATCCCTCCTTCTTGCAGCAGGAGCGGGTGAAAAATAACTGCCCCAAGTAGAAACTCTCCCATGAAGCCACAAAATCCAGCTGAAGTAAATACCACTTCCCTGCAGCATTATCTCCCACTCTGTGCTGTCTACCCACAGAGGATGGTAGGGTGTAGGAACTGGCAGGGGATTAATGGCAGCTTGGTTCATAAAAAACTCTGCTGCCAGAAGGACGTGGGACCCAGACAGAAGTAAAGAGGGGCTGGTTCTCTCTGCAGATGCCCCCAAGTGCTATTTGTCTGAGAGCAGATTTTCCCACAGATCTTTGGCCTTCATATTATTTGAAGAACCCCCTCTGCAGCTGCAATCCTTCCCTCCCCCGAGGGGAAAACAGGGTGGTAACTTTGTGAACTGAATGGTGTGGAGGTTTAGGAGTACTGCCATGGGAGGGGAAGATTTGGCTCATTAGCGTGGAACATTGTGTTGCCAGGAACAGAGTTTTGGGGCAGAACTAATAACATGGAAGCAGATGCAGTCAGCTTTTATTAAACTGGTTTGTAGATGACTTTAAATAGGCAACAGTTTGTATCTGGGGCTTTCCTTGTGCAAGGCAGAAGGGCAGACCCCACCAGCAGAGCCTGGCTTAGGTGCTGGCTAACGAGTACAGGGAAGTCAGATGAACCTCTGGATATAAGGAGTAATTTCTCCCAGATTTCTCCCAAATTTAAGGAAAAAAAGAATCCAAACACACGCACAAAAAAAACCCACAAAAATACCCAAGAAAAAATTACATGGTTGTGTTATATTCTTTAAACTCATAGAGTCCACCCATCTCAGTCGGAGCAAGGAAGAGCCGTGGAGTTTATAGTTTGAAGAACCCAATGTTCGATCATCTCCTCTTAATCATGGTGTTTTGTCTCCACTATCCCATGGCCTCCTGAATTCACTCAGTTACCCCAGCAGCTGGATGTACTATTAACTACTTGGCAGTGCATTACAGGTGGGATGGATAAATCAATCTTCAGTGCAGGTTTTGGAGCACTTCTTCCTTGAACCACCCTTTCCTTAGTGCTCATTAACTCCGTAGCACTTATCTACATCGGTGATGGTCGAATGCCATTTCCTGACACATGGCATTCCACTGCCACCAGTAATGATGGGTTGAACTTGTTCTGTAATTGCCTTACCCAAGTACACAGGTTGGAATGACCATCAGCCAAATACAAATTGCCCATCAGCCAGCTACCAGCACCAAGCAAGGCCGTGATACCTCTGAGAGGTCACCACAAAGACCATCCGTCCCTCTGCCAGCCCCCAGCAGTGACTGTTGCTGTGCATCCTTACAGTGTCCTTCTGGTCCTTCACTACCTCCATGCAGCCTGGACTAATCATCCAGCTTTCATGAGGGTGTTAGGAATGATCAGCCCTGACAGTGCAGCCAAACCTGCAAATCCCTGTAGTTCTGCCTGTTGGATTTCTGACATCTCCATAGACATCTGTAAACTGTCACCTTCTTCTGCACTGACTCCAGCCAGCATTCCATAGCGTCAAAGATCAGTCCCAAAATCCTTTCTCTGCTCTGTGCATCTGAGAGCTGCCTGGGATGTGCTCCATGTATTCATTGATGTGCTCCTTGAGCCTCGTCATCCTGGCCTGGCTGAATAAGGCCTGAAGAATCCCATTTGAATGCTGCACTCCATCCTACCTTTGTTGTGCAATACTTTTTTCTCAGGCAGTTTCTAATCTAGAGATTTTCTGGGATCTGTGCATGGCATGAAGGGAAGTCTCATCACCTCAGGTTCTGTCTTTCAGTACCAAGTGTTTAAGACATAATTCTAGGCGTCCGGGGCTTGCTTTCTCTTTGTGTCTCCTTTGCTGTTGCTTTCATTTACTAACATGTCGAACTTCAAAGTCTATTCTTTCTCTTTCCTAATTTTTATGGAAAAAAAATGGTCTGAACCCCATTTGCATTTCCTCCCTGAGGATACTGGCAATCCTTAATTCTATATATTAAAGAATCGCAGTTTTCCCAGCAGCCCTTTATTCTGGGACTACTCTTCCACTCTGTTTTCTCCTTGAAATTCTCTCCTGTGGTTCAGAATTGCTCTTCACGGTGCCCCTGACCACTGTCACTTTCTGTTACAAATGATTTGCATGGATGTTTGATCACTTTTAAGTCGTTTTCTCTCCCCGTCCTGCCCTTTGCAGGTAATTTGTCAAGGTTTCATGCTCGTGGCAGTGGGTGCCCTCAGTGGCTGCAGCGCAGGGTGTGCTCTGATGTGCATGTGCTCTGCAACCCACTGATCTCCAGGGACCCGCTGGAATAACTATTTTTAGAGGCAGGAGACAGCAGGATGAAAGTAAATAGGGTGAATAACTGGGTGCTAGTTTCTTCAGGGTGGCTTTCATTACACCCCAGTGGGCTCTGTGTTCCAGTTGAGGACACGGCTCTTGGTGACCGCTGGCATTTGCCTGCTTGGGAGGTGATTGCCATCCTTCCATGGCTGCAATGTGCTATGGCACTATGGGGACCCTGCTTGTCCCTTGTCCCTGTCCCTGCTTCCATGCAGGGACCGTGGTGATTCCCTCTGTGTTCCTGGCTCGCAGGAGCTGTGGGAAGTAGGTAGGATGCTGGCTGGGCTGGCAGTGCAGATCCAGGGCTTTAGATCACGCAAACCCAGTGTTCTCTGCTACAAGTGATTCTCAGCGATGCACTGGGGTAATTAGCATGTGCATAAACACTCTGTAATCTTGTGATCATGGCTTGCAGATTAGCTCTTTTGCCAGCTTTGCGATTTCTTTGCCAGTTTTAGTTTTAATTGCAAATCCATTACTGCCAGCTCCCTTGCATATTGTAGCAATAGGCAAATTAAAACACTTGGACACAGTTGGGCGGGTTTCAGTTAAGAAATTAATTGTTACTGCCAACCAGTGCTTTTTAATGTGAGGGTGGCATTTGAGCTTGTTTTTGAGGGCATAATCTCCAAGACTTTCTTTTTTCCCTTCTCCTCCCCCTTCCCCAGACTGCGTTGCCCTGTTGAGCAGCTCCCCAGATGGCACGAAGCAAATGCTCGCCTCTTTGATCTCCTAGTCAAGAAATTTGGAAGTCATTCTGAATTTATGAGAATCCTGTCTGAAATAACTCTGTCTGTGCACAGGGCCACGCAAAGTCAACCCAGAGCTGCAGGCAGGGCTCACCTGAACCTCCCGGGGAAGCGCAGGATAACATCCCACAAGAGCATCGTGTGATGCTGTAGCGATAAAGAGAAACTTCATGCATGTTGTTGAACAAGGAGTCTAGACAATCTACAATTTACCAGTCGGGGTAATTGGCTAAAGGCTTAATCCACCCTGATAATCCAGTAATGGTATTGTTGGCAGGACACAGATGTAAATATCACTCAGCAGCACTGGTAGCTGCTGTCTCTTGGGATTGCTGCCGTTCCCAGTTCCCTTTCCACACTCGGTAGGGCTGATGGGGAATTGTCAGAGTTCTGCAAACTTCTTGTCTTGGGTGTTTCTCAAAACCTGCCTGGGCTCAGTTGGTGGTTTTCACCCTGTTTGTGATATTTTTCCCCAGGTCAGAATTTTCACAAAAGCATTAAGAATATCTTTTTTTTTCCGGATGTGCCTTGTTTGCTGATGTGTTTTTCACGTGGCTTTTCCCGGCCTCCTGATGCTGCTGTCACAGCCTCCCATCACCCTACAACACAAATAGCAACTGGTTGCAGTAGGCCTATGCCAATGCCCTGTGTGTCACCTCCAGACCTGGTGGCATTCACTTTGACTTCAGTTGCATCACTCTGCATAAGCATGAGCCTTCACGTGCCACCAGCATGGCTGGTGGGGCACTTCTTGTTCAGCCTGGGGAAGAGAAGGCTCTGGGCAGACCTTAGAGCAGCTCCCAGTGCCTAAGGGGGCTAAAAGAAAGCTGGAGAGGGGCTTTGGACAAGGGCCTGTAGGGACAGGCCAAGGGGAATGGCTTTAATCTGCCAGAGGGGAGACTGAGATGAGCTCT
>JARCZZ010019508.1:138551-152530 GCA_030323915.1 Brotogeris chrysoptera | reverse complement strand
TCCCTGCCCATGGCAGGGGGGTTGGAACTAGATGATCTTAAGGTCCTTTCCAACCCTAACTATTCTATGATTCTACATATTACAATAAGCTGATTTCATTAGTTACAGATAAAACTGTTGTCTTCACAATCAAATTACATTCTGCCCCCCTCCTCAGGAAGAGGAGGCAGTTTTACAAATTCCTACTCTTTCCTGTGCCAAAAGATACCATTAAAAGAAGCCACCCCAGCACTGAAAGCCACAGGCAGCATTCTCATTCTCACCAAACAGTTCTGCAACAGAAGCAAAGATTCATCTTCCGAAGCCAGAAAGCAAAAAGTCCCCAAGCATCCCCATCCACATCTTTAAGTCACTTCTATGTAAGAAAGTGCTCAGGTTTGATCTCACCAAATACAGAATGCCATAAGAACTGGGTTCTTCTTTGTGTACACAGAGAAATGTTTTTTATTGGGTCTGCTTGAGACCAGGCATGCAATGCTCTGGCATCGAGCTCTGTATTAAGCAGCAGACTACAAGAAAGAAAATGGCATAATTTAAGGCTGCTTGCTCCTTCAACCACGCTTTGTTTATTAGAGGCATCTCCTTGGCAAAGCGAGCAAGAAAATACAAGAGAGGTGTTCTGAAACTTTTCTATCTTCATTTTGACTCTTCCTTTTGACTTCTGCTTTATTAATAAGCCACGCACGAGCAAATTTACAGAACATTAAAAACCCAACTACTTACAAATCTGCTTCAGACCGACAATTTAAAATGAGATGTTCAACAACGGTGTATTTCAGTTCTAAGAGCAGAAAAAGTGACAGTATTTGACCTGCTAATTTTAGTACCTGACTTTGTTTCAGTTTAGATTTTGCAAGCTGGCTTTCAAAATCCACAACATTTGGAGAACTGCTTAAAATAAGATGGATCATTATATAGGATAAACGTCACAGCACGTAAGACAATGCATGCGTTTCATTCTTAAAAGCACAGTATTAAAAATCCTCAGCTTTCAAGTTCCTGTATTTCAGTCACCGCTATCGCATGACAGCCTTCGAAGCAAAGATCAAATTAACATCTTTCTAGCTTTCAAATATTATTTTTGCCTTCTTTTCCTCTACAGAGGTCTAACTAGATTACAAAATAATACCTTACCAGATGTTGTTATCTGTCCATTACTTAATTACTGGTCCCAGAGCCATAGAACACACCCTAAACATTTATTCCACAATCCATCTAGAGCGAGCGTAGAGAGTTTGGATGCTGAGATTGGTTGGGTTTAGCATTGGTGGGAGTGGGGGAGGTAGGGAGGGGAGGTGTCAACATATTCAAATATCAAAGTTAATTCTAATCATTAAAAATTAACTGGGTATTTTAAAGATCCATATACAGCCATCTGCATTAAAACTCTCCCTGCATCACATTTAAAAGGTTTTAGAATTCACAACCTGAGATTTTTCCCCACACAATGATTTTCTCCCTTCTGAAGCCTTAACATGCTGCTTGGCAATACCATCCAACCCCGGGGAAGATCACCACCACCCCTTTTTGTCTGGTTGGAAGCCCGATTGTGTCAAACAGGTATCCCATCCACCCGAAAACAAAGAAAGGCTCTGCAAGTCCACTGACGTCACTGCAGCTCCAGCGAGCACCGGAATAGCAACTCCAATGTACACTTCATACTACAGTCCTTCAGGAAGCCAGAACCGTACCCTCCTGTTACAGTATAAGATGAACGTGCAGAGAGATGTGCCAGGAATACAAATTTAATATATCCTGTACTAAGTGACATTCTGTTTGTTGCATAGCAACAGGAATCTACTGCAGGAAAACAATATGGAACTTTCTTTTTTTTTTTCCCCTTGCCAAGCAACAATTAACCCCAGTCTTCCCAAGAAACAGAACATTCACAGCATAAACACTACCCTCCTCACCAGTCTAACCAAAGATGCCATGTCCAACACTCACTGGTTTACATCAGATTGATTCCGTACATTTCAATGGTGGTAGGGTATCACGGTGCTGAGAGAAAATCCACTGCTACAGTGCATACAGCCAGCAACATTTTAATTCTATAGTAATGCCCAAGAAAAAGTTCTTAGATGCACAAAATTTCCATTCGGAAGTGTGTAATGCTTTCATCATTTTATACAAGATCTATGTGAAAACATTAAAGCTCTCATTCTGGAAGAAAAGCCTATAGCTTTATTTCTAACTGCATTTGCTTTGTTTTGTGTGTTTGCTTGCGGGTTGGTTTTGTTTTACAAAAAAGAAATGAATTAAAATTAGCATCAACCCAAACCACTTTGAGTTTAAGATCTGTCCTGAATTTTGAAGCTAAACTATGTGTGGACATCTGAACTGTCTTTATCTTCATGAAAGAGAGAGTTTTTGGTAAGACAGTATGAATTGCATAAAATCTCTCCCCCTTCCCCAAAGAACAGGAATATTACGATCACCTAACTGATTGGGAAATGGATACTTTGATACATCATCAGTTATGTGAAAATATGCAATACCAACTGTAGAGAATCCTCTCTCAGGTTTTTATTCCTTTGGGTTTTCATTTTTAAACCTTCCCAAACAAGATCATGGTAAACTCCCTGAGTTACAACCAAAATATCTAATGCCCGAGCTTTGGGATCAGTCCACTCCCTACACCCATCCCAACCACACACACGCTTGAAGACAGGGAGCTCCGTTCAGTTCAGTAGGAAAACAAAATATAAGATGTTGAACACTGAGATTGCCACTGTGTAAATCACCAAATCTGAAAGCATTCCCAAGAGTTACATTAACAGCTCAGTCCTCAGCCTAACATCACTGACAAAATATGTGCAGTTTACTTAGAACAAGTTAACAAAGTTATGAAAGCCTTACTATAATAAGGTCCAGATAACAAAAAGCACACCATGAATGAACAAGCTTACAAACACTTCCCCATTTAAAACAGCTAAGGATTTCTCATGCCATACAGGCACTTCTCTCCCTCTTTATTCACACTAGGAGGCACAGAACAGACCAGACAGAAATCAGATACCTGATCGGAGGTGAAGACTGTACATTGACTGTGGGGAGTCCTAAACAAGTGAACAGCTTTGTACAGAGGCAGCACACAGAGGTTAAGCGTGTGTACCAGGAACAGTGTTTCCTTTCTATTGCAGAGAGGAGTGCAAGAGGAGAGGTTACTTGGTTTACACCCATCAGCCCTAAGAAAAGGATACACATGAATTGAAGGCAAGATATTCAGAGTATTTAGAACTGGCTTAACTGTACACTCTTCTATCCTGTGATGACTAACCAGGGACTTCAACAGGACAAAAATAAAATCCTACTATTGAGTATTATTAAGCATTAGTCATGTCTAGATGCAACCCTTGCAATGCAATCCACTTTTATCTGCATCTTACGCATTTACTACACTAGTGACCACGACCACAGCCCCACAAAAACACCACAGTTGGGCTCCTCAAACCAGGCACTCCAAGCATTCATTTTTTTTCCCCCATGATTCCCAATAGTCGGATGCTCAAAAGGAAAATACACCTTCACACAGGAACAGTAACATTTGAGAAGTATTTTCAGTGGTTTACTTTCTGGTATTTTCCTCTGCAAAGCAAACCCTACTTCCTATATGCAGACATCATCTTTGCAGAGTAATGGAAAAATAAACAGCAATTTAAATAGTATCTTATGGCTGCTTAGGTGATTGTTTTAAAGCACTTAATTCCTTATTCTTTGAAATAACAATTACACCAAATTTTGTTACTTCATCAGACACAAAAACTATGAGCTACATACAAAACTATGAGCTAAAACACACAGCAACATTTACCTGTATCTGCAATGTGCCTGCAACAATCCACACGGTACTGAATCTCCACATGGTGTCTCCAAAGAATTGAGTAACTTTCCAAGCAACTCAGCACTTGAACGTCTGAAAGCTTGCCCAGGTCCTACTCCCCACCACTGCAGTAGCTGATCTAATAAAAGATACTGTCTCTCCTCATAAAACCTTTGCCATGTTTATATCCTTAGACCAGAAGAGCTACAGCAACAGTATTCCTAACCCAGAATGCAACCTCTGTGTTTATCTTACTGCCACCCATTTGTGGATTTAGCTACTGCTGGGCACAGTGGCAATTACAAGAACATAGAACTGATTCATCGGTGAATAAGAAATGTACAGCAAACAAAGATATACAGGAATACCCTTGGGTTTCAAGTCACCTTTAGAGCATGCCAGACCAAGAAGTCCACGATGTACTTTCTTCCAACTTTATGAAAAGAATAGTGAAAGATATTGCCAAAATACAAGATGAGGTCCCTGAACGCAGCAGTCCAGAAATCTTCACCTCACAACTTGGTTGTAAGGTTGGATGTAAAGTTCAGCAGTAATAGTTTTGAGAGTAATTCGTATATGATTCAGTTTACTGAGGCGATCACTAAAGGTGACTAGAATCATCACACCATACTGGGGAAACTAGAACAATGGTACTTCATAATCCTTGAGATTACAGCACAACATATTTAGGATACAAAATCTGTTTGATTTACTTCTCTCATGTATTCGATGCTTTGGCCTTCTGCCTCAATCTCAAGTCAAAATTTTCACCTGAAACCCATTACTGCATTTTCAATCAGTAGCTAAAAACCCAACAAGACTACTGAAAAACTACAAAACCTCATTCCCGATTACTCTCCAAAACACGTAACACCAAAGCAGCAGCTAAGTACAGTATTCAACTTCTGCTTAAGTTTATTAGCAAAAACTTACTACTTGAGTGTCCTAACCATTCATCTGCTCTTCCTTCTGCCCGTTAGATATGGCTCCCCTGATGGCTTTCTTAGATGAACCTACCTCCTCAGCCATCTCTTGGACAGAAGTGTGAGACTGGGGACGCCATCTTCACTCACCCGTCAAAAAGCAGGCTCTAACCAAGAGAAGGGTAATGGCTACAGTACACAGCAACTACTGTCTCCATACTCAGTTTAAACCAGATGGTTCATATCTTACTGGAAAGACAGTCCTGTGTTCAGAATACGTTTGTTTCATATACATACATCCACTGAATGGAGACACAAAGTATCAGCCACTTCCTGCACCATCCTCCTGTTCTACTCATGCCAAAGTGATTCCGCTAAACACATCAGTGTACAGTATTAAAATACAACCATAGCTTCTTGAGTTCTGACTATATTCAAGATTCTATCAAAGCAGCATTCTGAACCAGAAAAAAAGTACTTCTAAAGGTAACTTCTAATGAAAGTCGGTATTTTTGCTAGAGTAGTACATAACTACAACCAAACTACACCTGCTGTAAGTAAAACGTCCAGTGATTAAATATTGAGCTTCAGTGCAGATCATTTTCATAACAATGCTGTCATTCACTACTTTGATTTATTATCTCTGCCATAATTAGGTTCATTTGGATTAGATTTCACCTTTTTGGCAGTCTGGCTGCACCACCTATTTCAGATAACAGATAACAATGTTTCTTCTTCAGCTGCAAAGTCCATTTAACTTAATCCACAGTAGCCCATTGCTATCTTCTGAAAATGGGCTTTGTAAATGCGATCAAGAACACAGTACAAGTTCTTTAAATAAAGCTTTACTGTGTTCAATTTTAAGTATAAATCCAACAAGCTAAGAAAAAAAATCTGTTGCATTAACTTAGCCTCAGTACTTTTACAGAAGAATCAGCATTGTTTAATGGGCTAAGGTTTGCCAAGAATCGGCATTGTATAATGGGCTAAGGTTTGCCTAACAATCATATACTTTCCTCAATTATCAACAAGATAATACAGGAGGGGCAGTAAAAGGTGTAGACAACACCACGCACTGTTTATAAAAGACTAAAAGCTTTTGAAAGAAAGCAAAGAAGGGGAAGGAGATTCTCATAGTACCAGAAAACATACAGAGAAAACAAGTTTTCAAAACATGTAGCAGAGTATATAGTTCATAATAATGCACTTCTGACATGAACATCTACAGTAACTAAACTCCTGCTAGCCTAGGCTTGCAAGCTTGGTACCCAAAAAAGTTCTAGTTAATAAAAGCTATTTCAAGAGCTAGTGACTTTAAGCAGCAACACTACCAGGTTCAAGACCCAGACTTACTCAGAGCATATGCTTAAGTCAGACTTGCAAAGCCAACCAGAAAGCTGAATGGAACCTAAAAATACCAACCACCTCTTTCCACCAATGCCAGTAAAAATACCACTAATACAGCGGCATTGAAAGTTCTGTTGGAAATACATGAACTACAACTGAATCCTAATCATCTTCCCATTTAGTATTTGCATTTGCAATCCTACACAATAAGGAAAATACATAACTGCAATGGAAGACTCCACAAAACATTCAATTCTAGCAGATATGACCACATATGAAGACATATACTGATGTATACAATCGAAATATAAAAGCATTTACCAGTAGCCAGATAAGACCACAACAAAACATTCCCTTAACTATATACTCTTCAAAGCATTTCAGTTAAATATCTGGTACTACTGTATGGTAACCTGTAATAAAGTGACAGCAGTCAGTGGCCTAAAAAATCCATTAAATAATTAACTATATTTAAGGAAATTGCTTTAAGGAGAACGACACATACATAGGAATTGATTTCTTCTGCAAAGAAAATTAAGATATTTCTCTATTGCTATAAAACTGCAGCTAAACCATAAGAGTGGTTTACCTATACCAATGGTTTCTATTGTTCTTTTCCTGTTCTGCCAATTTCCAGGGTTTAAAGTGTTTTCTCTTTCAAACTAGGCAGCTAGTACACTCAGAACACATCTCAGCTTCTTTAGAGAATTTGTAGTAAGCACAGATTACTTTGTAACCTGACTCGGGAAACAGAAAAGGAGTTTCAAGTTTGGGAAGAATAACGAAATAATGAAAGAACATTTGAAACAAAACCCTTCCAAACTTGTCTGTGGTGCAAACCAGGAGTTTAAACAGTTATTTCTGGGCAGCACACCAGTCCAGCAAAATAGCATTTCTGTATCACCCTCTGGAGTACAGTCAGTTTACCATAATTAAAACAAACAAACAAACAACACCTTGAAGAAAAAACCAACAAGACCAACCTATAGACTTAGCAAAGCAGCATACTAGTCTTGGACTAAACAGAAAGACTTCATATTGTTATTCCTTTATATAAGCCAGCTTCGTCTGGAGAATTTTCAATATGTGAAACTAAGAGAAACATAGAACGATTTGGGTTGGAAAGGACCTTAAGATCATCCAGTTCCAATCCCCCCTGCCGTGGGCAGGGACACCTCACACTAGACCATGTCACCCAAGGCTCTGTCCAACCTGGCCTTGAATACTGCCAGGGATGCAGCATTTACCACTTCTTTGGGAAACCAGTGCCAGCGCCTCAGCACCCTCACAGTAAAGGTTTTTTGCTTGAATATTGCCTGTGTTTTAATGAGCCTTGACTAAAGATTACTCAGAGAGCAAAAGAATCTTACTTCAACTCACATTAACTTGAACATTGATTCCCAGAACATGCTTATTACCAGCAGTTCAACTGGAAAGACTAATCCAAGGCAGACTGACACCACACTGTCACTATCATTTGGGTAGTAAGCCCAGAAAAATGCCACATCATCTCCCAAGGAGCAGTTCCATAAGCTGTCCATAAGTGTCTACAGAACTATAACGTTAAGAGCAGTACATGCATAACACTGTCAAAAGGCGGTAAGCATGATTTTTGCATTCCGTTTTGGAATTTTTTTAAACATTAGTTGTCAAACAGCTCCAGCGAAGGAGACCTGGAATAAGTGATAGTAGGGGAGAGGCTTATCAATTATTAGAACAATTAATTAGGAATAACTGAAATAAAACTCAAACTTTTTCTCTAAAAACCATACTGGTACAGAACATTTTAATGGAAGGCAAAACTACTTCAGACTCAGTTACTTAGACATACAATTTTATTTCTCAAATTAAAAAATGTTAAAGTTCAAATAAGATAGTGCAGCCTTTCTAAACGAGGAAAATGATTCTCTATGTTATTCAAAAACAACAAAAGCTACATACAAACTTCATTCTTTTCCAGGTTTACAGAGCACATGAGAAGTTAGGGCAGGGAGGGACAGTAGGGACATAACACTGGCTATTCATCCGGCAGGTTTAAACACTGACAGATACAGAAGTGCCTTTGCTCCCCTATTAATCCCAAGAGAGATACCCAAGAACACAAGGTAGTTTTATACAACTCAAGGACTGCTGGGAAAGTCAGGCATGGGGTGGGGGAGTGAGGTAGGTACCATGCAAAAGTACTTAAATACATTGAAGCTGCTCAACAAAGCTCATGTGACTTCTGTCTCTGCTACATTTACTTTTAGCTACTCCTAAAAGTCAACTTTTTTTTTTTACTCATATATAAAAAGCACATATTTTCTGCTTTCCCTCAACATGACAGCACTCTTAAAACCTAAACATGCCTGGATGTTTAGAGAGCTGGCACATGTATTTCTACACCGTGAGTGGAAGCAGGCATGAACTGTCCAGAGCAAGTCTAGATGAAAGGTCAAACTAAAGAAAGGAATAATATCTGTTTCACAAAATACATTTGCTTCTGAGGTAACGAAAGCAAATGAATCTGTCTACCGGTTCAATAACCTACTTCTATAATAGTTCTGCATGAAGCGCACCAGCATGGCAAGAAGCAGTCCTCAGTAGGAATTATTTCCAATCACATGCCTAAGGCAGCGCTGAGATACGTCAGTCAGGGTGTAAGTGTTCTAGCAAAGCATCCACTGAAACAGGTGCTGGAAGAATAATTCCTCTCCTTTTTATGGAAGTGTGGAAAGAAGGCTTTTACCCTGCAGCAGTCTGAAGTAGGACGTTACTTCACCCGGGCTTGTTTTCTGACCTCCAACACCACCACAAAGCCCTGAATCAGAGACAAGAAAAAAACTACCACATCCACTTCCAGAGAGCATTCCTGAATTATACACACTCCCAGACTGTTTCTAATTTTTAGAGGCTGACAACAGAATTGCTAAGATGGTCATAAATAGCTGTTTCTAAACCAACTCTCTTCTGACTCCCGCACTCTCCATTCACAGAGTCATCTTCTAAAGACTTATACTTTTACTATCAAAATAATTCACTAAACTATCCAGAGACCTGGAGGGCAAAACAGTTGTCAGATTCCATATCAGGTGGGCAGAAACAACCCCTCCATAAATTACTTATAACTGTCACAAATAAAGTGCTAGCTAAAGGCTGCACTTCTATCAGACAGATGACTCAGTCCATCTGTTAGTTTACTTAAGAACAAGCAAAGTAACCTGAATTCTTGTATCCACCTGAAAAAAAAAAACACACACAAAAAAAACCAACCCTGCCTACACCACCTATTTTACTCTTGAGATATGAGCAATTTTAGGAACTGTATTGATTGCAGTTATGTGTCTCCAGTCTACTTTAACTGCCTGCTTACACTTCAACATTTTGTCAAATATTTCTCACTTAAATTAAGCTTTCTCCTTCAAATACGGTATTGAAACCAAAGGAAAGGCACAATTCCAAAGCACAACCCTACGTATTGCTGTACACAATAACTTAATGCCACCGTTGAAATCAATGGCTTTGCTACCCTGGTATTTTAGCACCTTAAATAACTGCAGTTATTGCAATAGACTGAACTATGCTGTTGTCACTAATAACACAACACACTTGTATACCCACTTTTCTGAAAACCCTGGGAACTGTGTGCGGGCTCCTTTAAGAATTCCTAGCCCTAATAAACACACGTTTTTTTACTTCTGCCATGCGCTTTCACTCCTGAATTAAAGACAAAAGCTTAGTGAGTATGGTATCAGATTTCTTAGCATAATGTTTAAAATGTAATGAAGGCTCGCTAACGCAGGCACAAAATACACAGACTTTTAGACGATAACATGCTTTACCTTCTGAAACAACATACTGCAGCAGAAAACCTGGTCAATGTAAGTAAGTAGTAACTTTAATATGGTTTAGAGGCCACATATTTAGCTATTTTTTAATATGACAACACAAGTGAGGGAATGACATGACTTGCTAAGAAGGCAGAATCTATAGTCATTTATCTAAACAGAATGAACATTCACACATACGACACACATACTTGACTGCTGCAAAACACAAATGAATATACCAGGCTCTGGAAAGACTAGAATTTAAAATCCTTAAAAACACTGTTTCTTTCCCAGTTCCTGCAACTTGGGTAATGAAATCAGCCTAAGCAGTCTGCGTTCTGACTAGCACACTAATGAAAAACAATTCTTTCCCACACAAAGACATAGATGTAGTAATCCCAAGAGAAGGCTGTACAGTTTGATTAAAAAAAAAGAAGTCAGTATCTCGGAAAGCTCATTTATTTTTATTTGAGTTAGCATATAAAATGAGCTAGATACAAAAACATTAACAATTAAAGATAATTCAGTTAACCTTCACTGTAGAACCCCAGCTCTAGCAGTAGATGAGCTCTGCTCATCAGCTTCCATGATACTGATTTCAACATATGCTTCAATACAAGTCTGTTCACACATGTTGTGATGGGAAGCTATGCTACTACTAGAACTGGGACACCAAATTGTGCTGTTACCTTCTCCCCCACCGCCACATCCCAGCCAGCTAGTAAATGGAAACCTCACTGAATATGCCTACTCCTATGATGAAATAAGTGCATTCAGGAAGCTACCATCAAGAGCAGTTCTGACTTACTCAGCTAACCAAAATACAATAGCAGCAACAGGTGTTCACAGGAATCAACCCTATACCAAAAGCCAGGGAGAGATACACACACAAGCCCTATTCAAGCTGGCACTTGAACCGAGTAACTTCATACTCAGGCTAGACCATTGGAGATTTAATATTCAAAGCTGATCAGCAACCTAAAACCCCTAACAGATGCTACTCAAATAGCATATAATTTTAACTTGAATACAAAACAGGGTTCTGCAAGAATTCTGCTGATGTTTGTTTTACTGAATCACTGATTATCTTACAAGAAGACGATGTTCTTTACAATGATATTTAATTTTACCTGACATAAGGAAAACCAGTTTGCCATTTGGTAACTGACCCAGACAAGATGCAAGATCTTAGCAGCACAAAATCATTAGAATTAGTTCAGGCTTGTGATACCTGAAGAACAACAGGTTCTCACACATGTATATGTCAAAGGAAGGGAAAGAAACTGAGGGGTTGTTGGAGTTTTTTTCCTGCAGCCCATCTATTTCTTTTTGCATTCGCTGGAGCACCAACTGCATACCTACCTGCAGAGCAGCAAACTGCAGAATGCAGTTTATGCATTCCAGGAGACCATCAATGGCATATCAAAAGTATGGTTTTCATATTAACTGCTAAGATTTACCACCACCAGCAGAGGAGCTATATATATGAAATACAGGTCACTTGGTCCAGCCACCCTGTCAATTCTCCCCGTCACAACTCGCCTTGACCAGCGAATGTATATTAAAAGACATCGCCTGAACAAAATACAGCATGAAGCTATTGTTTAAACATGTTTCAGAGCTATACCGTCAATTGTAGTCTAAACAAGCCCAAAGAGAGAGCGTGCAGTGAAAGCTTGCCATTGTCCTGGAGTCGGACCAACTAAACAAAACAGTCAATTTAATAGTGCCTCCACAGAGAGAAAATACTTCTTTAACCACATCATTTTCTTAGCCTGTGTAGTTTAATTGGTACAGTTTGCTGCTTTATTCAAAAGGCTTGGAGCTTCCAAATGCTTCAAGCATTCTCCAAGTCAGGTTTCTTTGAGATACCCGATGACCAGTCGGAGCGACCACCCAACCTGCAAGTACATTTTCCTCTTCACACTCTGCACTCACGAGTGTCATAGCGCATTCATTTGCCTGTATTTACTAACTGCTTCAAGTCAACTATTCCAACATCTAAATAAGCAACCTAAGGGTAGGTTCAACCTAGACACTTTCCTGTTATGCTGGTTAAGAGGAATATGCGTGCTCTCTCCAAGCTGGCAGAAGTCCTAGCACACGTACAGTTACATCAGTGAAAGAGCAGTCTTGCTGGTATAGCTTACTTCCCTCACTATCACCCGCACAAGAAAAGTACTTTTTTGCCAATAAAAAAAGGCAAATTTATAGGGGGCTTCTCAAAATTTTTATGCCAACTCTTGCTGGATTAACAGCACTCATTGTGTCAAAGACAGTCGAGATAATCAACCCACCCCTGCCTTAAAGGATCTGAACTGAGTTTTCCAAGTTGTAACTTTCTATTCACAGGGTATCTGACTTCTACATGAGCAGCATGAGTAAGTGAAAATAAATTATCACAAGACAAAACAAAGCTTAAAATAATGCAGGACATAAATACCTACAGTTAACAAAGAAAACCAGAGGGAAATACAGGAACGCAGTTCTAAACAAAACAGCAGGGAGGCTGTCCCCATGCCTCCTGCTGCAATGCTACCCTTTCCACTGATAATGCACACACAGCGGGGCAAGGGAACCCTTAAACAAAAAAATGTAATTAGGATGTTACTGCAATTTACAGAGAATTCTCATGGCTCATCATTTTTATGCAGCAGAGGAATTTCCTGATTTTCACCGTGCAAATCTTGCCCACCTATACTCCAAAGGACCTCACGACTTACAGTCATCTTTAAGACAAAGAAGGTTCAAATCCAACTGCAAGGCGGACAGTATCTTGGGCGGGCGAGGAGGAGGAAGAGTAACTCGGTTCCCCAGTTGTCTGACTGAGGGACAGGCCTACAGGGGAGCACAACGTCCCCCAACAGACCGGCCAGCGCTCGGGCTACCGAGCCGCATTTCTCACCGGATCCTGCACCAAGCCAGAAAGAAGATTAGAGAAACAGAACAGGCACTAAAAAGAGATGGGAGGGGAGGGGAAGGATGGGCCGGGGAGGCAGAAAATCGCCTTCAAATGAATGAGCCGGCGGGGAGCAGGAGTCCCCGGCGGGAAAGAGGGCAGGGAGGCACCCACCTCCCTCCTCCCGCTGCTCCCCGGCCCCCAGCCGCGTCCACCTCAGTGATTACATCCGAAACCTCCAAACGCGACACTTTCCCGGCTGCCAAGAGGGGATACCCCCCAACCCCCCGGACGCCTCTTTTATTGATTACACAGGGAAAAACCCCGCCGCCGCTGCTGCTGCTGCAATGCAACACGCGCCCGTTAAGGCGGAGGGGAAGGGGAAAACAACCACCACCGGCAGAGAAAGAAAGGAGCCAGGCAGCGGGCTCTCTGCGCGCACCAGCCGGGAGGGACCCACCGGAGCGGGCCGCCCCCCGCACCCCCCCGGCCCGGGCCCCGCTGCCGCCCCCCGAGCGCAACTTCGCCGCCGTCGCCGCCGCCGCGGGGGACGGGGACGGCGGGACCGCCCTTCCCCCACCCGCCGCTAACAATGGGCCCCTCCCCCACCGCGGGGCTCCCCTCAGCGCTGCCCACTCCCCTCCGCCGGACGGGCCCCCCCTCAGCACGCCCCAGTTCAGGGCTGCGGGCCGGCAGAGGCGGGGGGCACGGAGCACACACGTACAGACACATACATACATACATACACATACATACACACACACACACACACACCCCACTAGGCTCCCCGCCGGCACGCCCGCTCCGGAGCCGGCCCCTCACCTCATGGTGCTGCCCGGGGTCGAGGAGCCGCTCCCGCTTCCTCGGTCGCTCACACTCTGTCCCCGGCTCTGCTCCTCGGGCGCTCCGCAGGGGCGGGCGCGTCAACCGGTCAGCGAGACCCGCGGCAGCCGCCACCTCCTCCCCGCCCGTCTCCACCGCTCCCTCCGCCGCCGGGCCGGGCCGGGCCACACCACCGCGGGGAGCCGGGGGGTGGGAGGGGACGAGAGAGGTGGGGGAAAGGGGCGGGGAGGAGCGAACCAACGCGCGGGAAGGGCGGGGGGGGGAGGAGGGAGGGGGAGAGGGAGGGAGGGAGGACGGAGGAGGAGGAAGAGGAGGAGGAGGAGGAGGAGGAGGAG